>JXXA01011371.1:0-15713 GCA_000956255.1 Anopheles punctulatus | reverse complement strand
GCCCCTCGTCAGCAGCTCGCGGCAATCCAGAAAGCGAAACTGCAGCAGCAACAGCAGCAGCAGCAACAACAGCAACATCAGCAGCAGCAACTGCAGCACCATCAGGCCAACATGGGCGCGGCGGGAATGTTCGGTTCGGCGGCGGCAAACTCGTTCTTCAATCTTCCCACCAACTTCCAGGAGTTCCACGAGCAGCAGCAACAGCTCGCTCGCAAGCTCCAAAAGGAACAACTGCATCAACAACAACAGCAGCAGCAACAGCAGCAACAGCATCATCATCACCAGCAACATCAGCAGCAGCACTCCCAGCTGCAGCAGCTCCATCTCCAGCAGCAACAGCAGCAGCAACAACAGCTCCTACAGCAACAGATGCACCATCATCATCAGGAGGAGCAAAAACCTCGCGTGACGTGCAAATCGCTGATGAATCTGCTGCAACCAGACAAACAGCCGCAGCACCACAAACACTCCGGCACCGGTGGAGGTAGCAGTGGCGGCACTGGCAGCAACAGTGCCTCCAGCAAGCTCGCGAACCTCATGGCCATCCCGGGGATGGATCTGTACACTGCGCAGCAGCACGAGCAGCTACAGCAACAAATGTTCCTACAACAGCAGCAGCATCAGCAGCAACAGCAACAGCACAATTTCCTTCAGCAGCATCAACAGCAGCACATGTTGCAGTCGGGCAATGCAGGTGGTGGAACCGGCAGTAATATGCACCAGCAAGCGAAACTGAAGGTGAAACCGGGTCTCCATCTACTCGATCCGGCCGCCGTGCAGAGACGGCTGCTTAACACTGATGATTTGGCCGAGGTCGGAAGCACGACGAACGGGCTCGACGACACGACAGATCTATCGTCACCTCTCTGGCATCCCCTATTCGGCAGGTGAGTGTTTCACTACCTTTCGATGTAAAATTGAAGTTTAAGATATATTTTTTATTCGTCAAAATATGTTTCTATTAGAATTTTTATCAATACCTGGTAGAATGTTAAAACATCGTTCTTTGTGTTGTTAATTGCGATAATGGTGTGTTTGAGTGATCAAGCGAAAGGATCACGATTAAGCAAACAAAGTCTAACTTTCGAAACATCTTATCTTCTCACCTTGAACCACCTGCGGTTGGATCTCGAACCGCATACTATCGATAATTCAGACGATGATCTCTCTCTCTCTCTCTCTCTCCCCTTCGCAAATATGAACAACCTTCAACCTAATCAAGCTCGGTTTACGCATGTGCGACATTGTACGGTGATCGAACATCCGGTGGACCGTTACCACCTCCCCAGCTCCCTTCTCATCCACCACGCTTTTGGTTCCACAATGGTTTTGTTAAAAAAATTCGCGCCCACCACAGGAGGCTCGCATATGTTAGTGCTTTTTATCGACAAGACACATTTGGTACGTGGGTAATAAACATGTTCCCAGGAGAATATGATTTTACGATGCTGGGAATGCGTCTCGTTGTCGGTTTCCCAGGCAGTTCCTTCTTTCGCGTCCTGCTTCAGAAGCGAATGAGCCATATTGTTTTGAATTAAGCGTAAATAATCTTGAAAATCTCATATTCCGACATCTGCGTACGCAGCGTGGCTGTCAAATGGTTGTCATCACGTTCGGAGATCTTACCCGATCTGATATTGTTACGTTCCACATGCCTCCATCGATCGATTGTAAGATGAAGCGTTTTTGGTCGTTTGAAGACTTAAACTCAAAGCGCCGAAGAAAAAGAGGAGATGAAAGAAAATGAGAAAATCAATCGGTGGAAATGTAACCAACCGTGTTAGCCCCCAACAGTGTTCCTCCCCGCCCGAACGGGTCGTGCTCTTTTCCACTCGTCACGGGCATGACATGGCATCGGTGTGGGAACAGGGCTGGTTCGTAAAAGAACGGAGTCTTACAGATCCGCTCTCGCTCGCTCGCTACCTTCCGTCCAATATTCGGTTTCACGCTGCAAACGCTCCCGTGGGAAAATTCGGGATGGAAAAAGACGGGCTCTAGAGTGAGGTTAGCGGCGCGGCAAACTTAACCCAACACAAGCAGCGCTGTAACTTTTCGTGCTCGCTAATGATATGAGCAGCCGATGGGCGAGTTGTATGTTGTGCGAGCAAATGAGTAGCAAATGATGCGCTCGGTTCTTGCCGCCACTGCAATTGCTCCCTCCCATAGGAAGCTAGCATGTATTGCACACACGTCGTCCACACCGCTAGTGGAAAGTTTGCGCTATCTTTCAGGGGCACCATCTTTAACTTCGCTCGTGGTTCTCTTCTCGCTGTTGAATCGCTGCACCAAACCAAACTCGCTTCATCGTCGTCGTCGCAGTCGTCGCTTCAATTTTGCACCGGAACGCAGTTTTTCGTGTACCGTCAAAATATGTTCATTCGTGGGAAATAACCCAAACCGCCGATGGAAAGATGTGGAGATAGGCAGAGAGAGAGAGAGAGAGAGAAGGGTTGACGTTGCTTAACGAGCGGTTAATAGTGAATGGATATGAGAAATTTCGTTGCGGCAAACCCGTTTCGTGGCGCATCCCGTTTCAATAATTAAAAATCCCTCCCATAGTGTGCAAGCGTGCCCAGGACACAAGCACTCGCGCCGGTTCGGGATTTTAACATTTCCTTTAAGTTATGCAGAAATTATGCGCTTTCGGGGCGTGTATGTGATTTTTTTTTAATTTTCAAAAGAACAGAATCTGTTGGGTGTGCGAGACTTGATGACAAAAATACAAAATAAATCCTTCCCTGCGCATACGGTGGGTAGGGTGTGTGTTAAATACTGGACAAAAAACAGGTTTTGTGGTCGATTCGATGTTTGTGGATTTCTTCAGGTCTAGTCTAGGCTATAGGAATTTGCTATCTTGGAAAAGTCTTCGCGTTAGCGACAAAATTTACCAAAAACTTAAAACACAATTTAATGTTTTTAGAATCTTCCATCCTTCCTTGCGAACGAAGTAGCACGACAGTGTGAATTGCATTTGCCCGGAAGCGTACTACGATAGTGCATTCCGTTTTTATTGATATCTGACTAACAGGAAGCGTATGCAGAAGAGAGAATGTATGTCTCTCTGTGCTTGTGTTTCAGCGTTGAAATATGCATAAAAAGAATTAATGCCACGAAGCAGGACCAGAAGCATTCATGATGGTCAGAGAGAGGTCAGATTATGTGTTCTCCTTTTTATTACTATTATCCTTTGTTTGCGTCGGGTAGTTTCGCAGACGTTTTGAGGCAGCTCGCTAATTGTGCGTTTCCGAGAAAACCATTTAATTAGTTAGTGCTATGAACATAACACGACTGTTGTTGGCTCATTTGGTTGGCCCACTGTTCTCTGCTTGTTCCCTCTTGTTGGGCACTGTTTCGGTGGCTTCCCAGAAACCGGTAATAGCATCTCAACTCCAGGTTTTTCTAGCTCTCCACTAGCCATCTCGCCGCTGTGTCCTGCATTTGGGTGCATTGTGATGAAACAGGTTCCCCACACTCACACACACACACACGCTTGCAGATCTGCAATCTACCAAACATGGCTGTTGCCGTCGCAGAGAACTAGAAAAAAATCCCATGCACCAATAAACCGGTTGGCGGGTTGGTCGGGTCAGATCTCTCTATCGAGAGTCGTTGAGTGAATAGAAACCACCGTGGCCTTCTGTTGGCGCAGGTCAGCTCTCCTTGGCAGCTGTTCCCTGAAATGTAACGAAATATACAGATGTGTGCGACCGGATTTAGCTAGCTCGCTTGCTCAGCTGCAAGGATCGTTCCCACCCGCCTCCGACAAGGTTTTTCGTTTTACCGTGCATAATTGAAGTGCGAGAACGGAAGGAATGTGGCTTTCGGTAAGCTTTCCGAGCATGGTAGGTGTAGTACGGGAAATTGACGCGAACTTGCAGCCTATAATGCGAAAGGCGGCGTTGTGACTTGTTGCAACAACTTGTTGCAGCTTTCCGGCTACTGCTGGGTTCGGTTTGGTTCGCAAAACTACACCACCGGAGCACGTTCATGCTTTTGATCCCGAGATTCTGGGCCCTAAGCTGGGCTGAAGGATTTTAAAACCATTGCATACGGAACACACTAGACGCTCACTAGTTTGTGAACTACGCTCCTAACCTATCCGACTAGAACGGGGCCAGGAAATGCAGGCATTTT
Source organism: Anopheles punctulatus (assembly GCA_000956255.1). NCBI lineage: Eukaryota > Metazoa > Arthropoda > Insecta > Diptera > Culicidae > Anopheles > Anopheles punctulatus. The sequence continues at coordinate 11,579 of JXXA01011371.1, read as the reverse complement.
TAATCGACCATAAGTCGGAATGGGACAGGATGAGAATATTCTGCCAACGGATAAAAACGGCACGGAAGGCATAAAGGAGAAGAGTTCAATTCGAAAACCGGGCCACCAGTCTGTTGCTGCCAGCAGCGTAAAGATAGTAGCTAGAAACGAGGTCTGTCCTAGAAAATGTGGCAACGGCGGTAGTGTACGGGGTAGCATATCTCGGCTAAAAATGAATGGAAGTCCAGTTCGTCGTACTTCCCGCTACGGCCCACCATCTGCCTCCCACCACCGGCAGGCGTTCGTGCCTAGACGTTTTGCTTTCACCAAGGTTAAAGCCATCGTCTCGTGCTCTCCAAGGTCCAATGGTTTTCTGCTGAAGCGGCGCACAGGTCTGTGTGACACACGCACACACTCAGACATACAGTGTGGCATTGGGCGTTCGTTCTCCCTGTGTGTTTGTGTGTCTGTCTGTCTGGCTCCGTGTGTACTATACTCTCGTTATTTCTGGGGCACTTGAGAGGTCGTTCCATGTGCTCCACACTACTTCCTAGCGTCCGAATGAACCCGAGTGGAAGGCAGTGGAGAAGCAGCAAAAATAACAGGCGCCAAACTGGGAATCACAAATGTGGACGAAAGTAAATTTCTCGGCCCACGACCGAGTGGAGAATGGAGCTTTTTGCTACGTCGCTACCTCGTGTGAGAGTGGAGCACAGAGCGAATAAGATGGTCACCCTGGTTTACTAGCTCCTTTACTCCTTTCCCGGACGCGCCCGGAAACAAGGACACCACCGTCCCGTGCCGCCACTGTCCCGTTTCAATTCTAACCGCGTCGCCCCCCAGCAGAGAGCCCTGCTCGGAAGCGTGGCTAACATGCATTTCAGCTTGCTTTCTTTCGACTCGGCGGTACACGCGAGCGCGCGCCGGGACTTGTTGCGACGGAAATTGAGGTTACTCTCGACGGTATGGACCGACCCGGCTGGGGGCGAACCCGTTGGAAGTAGTGTAAAGGTGAAAGACATCCGAAATTGGTGTCATGGCCGTTATTAGTTTTTTTCTTCTTTCTCTTTCTTCGTCCAGTTTGGCATCATGCTCAGAAGCGCGAGAGAGTGAGAGATGGCCCAAGTTGCCAGATGATGATTCGTTCATCACTGAGTGAAGGAGCGACGTTCGTTCGGAACGTCTTGTCTTAGTGGATTTTCGTTCTCGGCACCCCCAATTACGATTCGGACCTGATAAACGACAGTAAGACACGCATCACTCCATTTGATGGGAGAATTACTGCAAAGAACGATTGCCTGTATTTAGATCGTTGTTTACGATCTTACACGGGAACCTTGACTGCTTAACTACGATGGTAATTAGAATCAGCTCCGTCATTGCCAGTGATTCAAACGCCTTCTGGGCCGATTATGTTCTTGGTTATCAGTCATTAGAAATGCGTTCGCCGGTGGTCTTGCTTTGGTCGTCTACCCGTGGGGAAGTCTTTGAAGGTCGCCTGCTCTCGGAAATGTCTAATCACTATTTCTAACCTCTCTTCAAGGTCATCAACTTTTTTTTATGTGTCCATATTGGAGGTTTCAAAAGCGGAGCTTATGTGAATGCTGAATGCTTTCGGCATCGTTTCAAAGATGCGATCCAATCGTTCGGTGTTTCTTCGTTCGATACTGATCGTAATCTTCTCGTAAAATGAAGAATCCATAATCCGTGTGCCATCAGTCTAAGAAGATTTAACCGAACTGCCAATAAACTTGGTATCTCATAACCGTCTCACGACAAACATCGGGAAAGACTAATGAGATAAATAACATTAATCTTCCGGTACGTTATATCTGAGATTCACCTTTAAGCTATTGGGAACTAGTTTAACTGAATCTTCGTGTGTGTTCTGCCGGTGCCTGTGTTTCGATCAAGCCGTCAATAATAATAAATCTTCACTATTATTCGAAAATGATCGATGCAGGGCTTATGCCAGACCGATGCCTTCGGTTATGTGTGGACGGTGTATGAAAACCTAGAGCTTTTTCCCGTCCCGGGGTGGTCTCCATTCGGAGTTGGCTATGGTTTTAAAAAACCATTTGGTGTTTCATTGAACCTCATAAATGAAAGTGTTTTCGTGAGGTGTTTTAATGATTCGTTCAAAATATATTGTGGAATAGGAACTAAATTTTTCATTGCCAAACGATTGTTCACATTTCATTTTTGTCAAAAAGGCACCTCACGGAATAAAACAATTCGGTGCGGAAATTCACACCAACCATTCGAGCCATCGAAAAGCAATCAGCGAAAAGAAACGTGTAAACGCAACGATTAAATCCGCTGAATCCGATGGAGGTGGCGGGCAGCAAGAGCACAATGAACTTGACTTTTCTACGCAGCGGGTGAGAAAAAATCTGATCCCGATGTGCAAGTGTGTGTGTGTCTGTGTCCAGCTGGTCCAGTTTGGTTGCGGTTCGTTGGTTTTCCCACCGGAAAATTATCTTCTCCCGCACCCGCAGTTTTGCCCTGTGACCACATTATTTTGTTGCATCGGTCAACACAGCGGCCATTCGGTTCCCTTCCGAAATCCGTTCAAACATCATCCGGATCACCGAACCACCAGAGCTGACACCCCAACACAATGTCAGCTTGTTCGCGGTTGTTTTTTTTTCTGCACATCATTTCGTTTTTCGGTACAACATTTTACTCGGATAGTTAACCTCTGTATGTGTGTGTCGGCTTTATCCATCAGGAAGGAAAGAGACAAAATGAACGGAGCGTTGGAAATGGGTTAAAAAATGTGCAGTCCATCGTATTCGATTCATCCCATTCCACGACTCCTTGGATGGATGGAACTACCCTACCCATCTCCCACTTCCCATCCTTCAAAATGAAGCAAATCATGTTTCCCGCACAGTTTTACGTTTTTTTTCGGTCTTTTCTGCACCAACAACAAACAAATGCAGTGCAATTAAACGCAACACAATGAAACAATTTTCCATCAATCAGCCCTGTGGATGCGTCACTGCCATTCTTCCCGTACCCCTTCGTTACGGGGAGTTGCCTTTTTTGGGGGGCGAGAGTCATTCGTGTTCTTCCCACTCCCCCGATACGTCCTTTGCCGGTGGCGAATTGGTCGGAAAGAAGAAGTTGAGATGCACCAAGATGCACAAGGTGCATTGTCTGTAAAGATGTACGATTCTTCAGATACGCTTAATTTTATATGTTCCAAATTATGATGAAAGTTGTTTACTTCCTTTATCAATTTGCCGGCAGGAACAACATTGTATATTTTGGTAGAAATAATAGCGATTTCGTCGCGTTGTTTATAGAATGCGTTTCAAAGAAATGATACTATTAAATGCAAATCACATAATGGTTACCATTTTATAAACTGAAAGGATTTTTCGTAGGAACAGGTTGGTTCCTCATTCAAACATTTAATTATCTAAAAAAAACTATTTAGATCTCAGTACGAATACGAAAAGATGGAGAACTGAGAGAAGAAATTATAAATTAAAAATTAATACCTTTTTTACTGGAAAGTTCAGAGTATTTTTCTTTCGCCATTTCATTAGGAGCAAGCTGTTGCTCTGTGAACGCACATAAAACGAGGAAAAGTTTACATAGAATCATAAAATACAAACAGCATAGTCAAGCTTGCTGCATGCGATGTAACGTAGGAGAGACGTGGAATGAACAAAAGCGGAATGGAAAATGCAAAATTGGGTCATTATTTTTACTCAATCATTGGCATCCTTTTTGGAAACTCACGCCGTACATAATTTCGGTGCAACTTTTCTTCGAGTGAGATTCTGCCTGTGGCCCCTCTGGAGTGTGCAAATCATTCGCCATTGCCTCCTCCCACCGAACAGGAAAATCGAAAACATCTTCACCCGTCGTCACCGTATGTTAAATATTGCTACGAAATATTTCTTCGCAAAAAAGGAAAAAACAAAAATCGAAAAATGGTAAAATGTTTGCTTGCACTTCCTACGTACGTATTTATTTGCAGTATGTGGTGCTCCGGTAGAGGTTGCAATACACGGAATGTGGAAGCCATTAAATTGGTGTGTGGTAGTGTGCTGCACCCAGCAGGGAAAACAAATCCCGCAAAATAAATATCAATCCCGGTCAGCAACTATTTGCTCGCATATGCTTTTCCTCTGGATGGTTCGGAGTGAAATACCACGCTCTACAACCTTGAGCAAATTTAGTGTTGTTTCGTGCTTTTAATTGCGCATTTCATCTTTTTCGCGCCCAGGGAGGTGCTTGTTTACTTAATATTCGTATTATATCGTCTCATCGTAAAGTGCTCCCAAAATTTGGCAAGCATAAGCTAAGGAAGTATGGATCAAGTAGCCGCAACAGCTGTAGCAAACGTTTCTTTAATGAAGAATCAATCCATTATGATTGTAAACAAACGTGTATTCGCACTATTCTCAAAAATTTGCAGTATTTGTAAACCATTTTTTTTTATTTCTCAACGACACTAATCAATTGGTCTGGTGTGAACCCACCTTCCTTACATCTGCTTGCGGTGGACACACTAAATGAAAGTGCTGCCATCTGCAGGATATCGTTGAAAGCGACAAAAGTGTCCTAGAAATGTCAAAAATGATCGTTTGATTTCGTACCGCCCGTTAACGAAGCACTGCGAGCTTAACCTCAAAACCTTCTTCGCACGTGTTTTGGTGTTTGCTCGAAGTAAAAACTGAGTCAGCCATCCCGGCTGGCCACACAACTCCACACAGCCCGCCGGCCCGCCGCGAGTTTGTCAGTATTGCCCTGCGGGTGATAATTTATTTCTATGTATTTAGCGCCGGCGCGCGCGCGTACCGCGGAACCCGGTTTGATAACAGAACCAGTTCATGTGCCAGAAATCGGTCATTTACACCACCATCCTGGCGAGTGTGGCCGGGCGCCCAATCGGGTGATTGTGAAAGTGCATCGCCGGCACCAGCACCAGCTAGTTTCGAAATTAAATGTCCATCTGCGTGTGGCACCCGGTCGTTCGGACAATGTTATCGAAGCAAATACGCAAACTACAAAATGAGGGGAGGGGGCGAAGCAAATACGCAAACTACAAAATGAGGGGGGGGGGAATAAATGCACAACAAAATCACTACCACTGCAACCACCATCAGTCACGCTGAGGGTGGGAGGGGAGACGTTCCGAAAACCCAACCCTCCGCCTCGGTGTAAATGCATACCGGTGGGCTTCGAAATGAAAACCGATTGGCAACCCTGCTCCTACCTGTTGTGTTTGGCAGGGGGAGGCGAGTAAGCGGAGATGGCGGTTAATATAAGGTAACGAAATTAAAAATAATTAAGCTGCTTTCCGACCGGTGGCACTCCACGGCCCCTCGGAGCGACCGTTTGTGGGAGGAGAAAGCAGTAATCATTTCGCAAGAAAAAAAAACAAAAAACAAAATTTGCCCGTTCGCAAGGTGTGTGGGTGAAGTTTGCTAAAATGAAGGAAAGGCAAGTAAGATCAGGTACACACAGACATGCTCACACATTACGAACATTACACCGGATTTGGAAAATTGCGTCGCCGCACGCCGCTGGTACGCAGTACGTGTACCAGAATGTATTTCACGTGTCATTAACCCTTTCCGTGGAACTCAAAATTTAAAAAAAAAACGACGAAAAATGCTGTGGTTCGAAACGCACATCGGTGGTCACGAAATGCGTTTTTTTGTCTTGTTTGAAAAGGTAGTTCGCATTTTAAAACTACTGTGTAATGACTTTTTTAAGCGCAACTCGGCCGATCGGTTTCATTTGTAATGGGTCTTTTAGTTCATTCATCTATTCTCTTCCATGTGTGTCGATCGTGCTGCGATTTCTTCTATAATTAACAAAACTGGTAATTAGTTATCGAGAAAAATCACACGTATAAAACTAATAATTTTTTTTGCATTATCCAGATGGATTAAGTAAAATGCGACAAATGATATTAATGACGCATACACCTACGATTAAAATTTCACAAAACGTTACTGAAGGGTCGCCACAATTCGTACAAATTTTCAATGTTATTGAAAACTCGCTCCCTTTAACCCTTTTGATCTGATTTGGTTTTAATAATTTGTAAATCTTTCTAAAATTTAACCGATTTAACCAGTTTACGGTCTGACCTTCGGAACGTCGCTGCACTCTGTTTTAACCGTCCATGTGAGCGAAATACTGTAATTGCATGTTTTATGCATCTCATAAATATTACAAATCGTACACGCTTCGTATAAATCACGACGAAAGCCTGCAATAAAAGCGTAAATTGCGTGCAAAAGGGAGAGAGATCCCTATCACCCATCCCAGGTGTATCGAACTGCTGCAGTGGCAGGCGCAGCAACCCTCTCCCGGTCCCGATCCACCTTCAGCTGCTTCTGCTGCTCCCGCTGCTGCCCTCAGCACAGAACAAAGCCGATCGTAATTAAGCGGAAATAATGTAATAAATCGAAACACGACGCGATCGCAAGACGGTGTTCCGTTAATCCGCCTCCGCCGTCGGCAGACGGAGTAATTCTCTAGCTTTTCACGACCACCGCAAGAATATGGCTCAGCTCGAGTGATGCGAACGCACGACGGCGGCAACAACGACGCCGACGATCATTAGTTGCAATTTGGAGTCGGTTCAATCGCAAGCGAAAAAGCAACGGTGAAAACCGCGTGTACCACTCACCCACCGCCTCTTTCTTGTGTACTTGCTGTCTGCTGCACAGCGGGAGGAAGGGAAAGATTATGATTATACACAGGGCTAAGGAAAAAAGGGGAACACCGAACGGGGAGGATAGGACAAGGCTCTCTAGGACAAAATGGAGATTGTGCGAACGGAGCGAAATCGAAAACCCGTTCGTGCGCGAGATCGCATTTCTTTCTGCTCGCGAAGGCAAGGGATGCAGTGAAAGAGAACTGGCCGCTGACGCCGGGCTGGGAGGGGGGGGGAGTGGGGGTTTGCCGCCCATACCTTTGCCCGCACCCGGCAGTGTTGCCGGTGCAGTGCAATGGAAAAATCAGATTGACGAGAAGAGATTAGAAGACAGAATCAGATCAGGGCTCATTAAAAAAGAAACACGACGACGACGCGGCGTTCGGCGAGTTGGTTTGGTGGTAAGCTTATTTCTTCGTTTTGTATTGTGTACGCGTGTGGTGGTGTAGTTTTATTCTTGCTCGATTAGTATTTGTGCGTTTGTAATGATGAGGAAAACTGGCCATTTTTGTTTCGTTTCGTTGTTTACGTGTCATTTCTGTTCGTGTGGGCAGCAAAGAGCTTGCACGATTATTGTTTTTTAAATTAAATACTAACTAAACTGTACGTGATTCTTATTTTATTCTCTGTATCTCTTTCGCGTTCCAGTTTATTACTGCTTTTTAAAACATACATGCTTGTATTACGTTGCGTTGTTTCATTCTTCAATATCTTTATCGGTAAATTGAAATTTAACACTCATTGCTTTGTTTTCGTTTGTTATCGCTTGTTTTTCGTTTTGTTACAAAAAACTATTGCTCTGTTATAGTTATTTCTTGCATCTGGCGTTTGCTTTGTTCGCTTGCATCCAGCTCTTTCGTAAGCATCTTGCAAACGGTGTCGATCTGCTAAGTGGCTCATGAGTGGCAGCGATGTTTAAGTTGATTACAAACGTTTGAACGTGATCGACAGCACCCCATCCGGTCGCAATAACAATTTTAACGACACTCAGCAATGAAACAACAACATGGAGTTATAAACAAAACACTTGCATCAACTGTGGCCAACCGTTAACAGCGATCGCTTCATAAAACTTAAACGATCAATACGATTGTTTGAGATCGCAAGCGTTCAAAGATCAAGTCCAAAAACCTCCGGGTATTGGGTTGAAAAACGAGCGAGCGAAAAAAAAACCTCCTCACCCAAACTCGAAACGAACTCGTTGTTGTATTCTGTGCTTCCTCTCCGCAATCATTAGGGAATACAGAATATAAAAACCCCTTTTCATGCGCGGGGTGACAGAAGCGGAAATGTTAATTTTCTAAAGTGAGCAAGAGTCGAGTGTGCGTTGTGTAGCTGGGCAACCCATTGGGCAATGTGCAGTTTGGGTTCGATGAAACATACCGAATGAAAATGAATCGTAAATCGTTATAATTTTTCTTTTTTAGAATGGCTCATAACGTCATCGAGAGTCGCAACAAAAACGAGCCATGCTCGGAGACTGCGTGAAATAAGATGTCGGATGTCGGGAACAAGCAACAGGCATAGTTTCGAGAGTACCAAATAGGCAAAATAGGGAAACGCAAAATGTCAATGACACTTTGACACGGGCGTTACGTTTGCCGTTCTTGCGTTTTCTTGTCCGGTCTATTCTTCCGCTCCACAGCACTACAAGCGCTTGATACACGTGTGTATAGGTGAGCGAGAGGTCAGACAGGCATGCTTTCTTACGAGGCCACAATTGCTGCTGGATTATGCCGTTGCATTTGTTTGCTCAGCTTGGCATGATCGATGGTCAAAGTCTTGCTTGGTTGGCTGGCGACCTCATTTTATCGGCCTGTAGTTACTCTGGTGGCACACCACTGATCATTCATCTAGTTCAGGAGCTGTTCGTTGACGACCATGTGGCTGTATAGATGTGCGTGATCTCTCTTCGCCAAAGGTAATGAGCACGATACGTTGAAGTTTGATTCAGTGGAGGCTGTGGTAAATTTAGGAAATTTATATAGATTGGGCAAAGCATGTAAGAACTTAGTTCGCCATTTCTTGAAGAGAATTAAGAATCTTCTTCACACAAAGAAGATTCTTCCAATTGCTTATTTCACCCCTAGCCGCATCACACACCGTTCTCAAAAACAATACTGTTCCACTGTTTTTAATGGTTGCGTTCCAGTACGGCGCCATTTTTTAAATATTTTTTTTCGGTGCTTGGCTAATTTTACCACACATCATGCCGGGAGCTACTAGCACCGCGCGACGGCTCGGTTGACGTACTTTCGTGCAAACATGGCAATATATTGCGCACATTAATCTCATCCAATGCGCGCGATTACGTCATCGCTGCGGCACACAGCACTCGGGCGCGCCATAATAAGCGAACGCGCCGAACGGCGAACTAATTATTTGCCCATACTTGCCAATTTAAATCCGGTCCAAGGGTTCACCCGGTCGACTCGAGGGAGAGGGAGAGCGTTTCATATAGGATTGTGCGCGAATTTTGTGCGCGCTTTTGTGCTGCTTTACCCACTACTCCACTTAAGCTGTAACAAAATGGCGATCCTGCTGTGTGGAAAGCAGGAGCATGGTTTAACTACAGCTTCTCTGAGGGTTGTTGTGGAGCATATGGAGCAGGGTTGTCAAATAGTGTAAGATGATGTGTAGAAACGGAATAAACAAAATGCCCCCAAACTGAATTTTGTAGCTGTTGTACGATTATTAAAATCATTCTAGAACAGTTGTCGATTAAGTTTTCTTTTTTTTTTGGGCAGAATAAGCCCAAACTACTTGAATATGCATAAAAAATACTAGCAGATGTGCTTATTTACGAGCAAAAAGTGCGCAATAGAAATTATGAAATAAATGTTTAAACTAACAATACCTCAAACTATTCGAAACCGCTTTCGAATTCGAATCTTTTTGGTTCGTTAACATACTTATCTGTAACCAAATCTCCAACCAGCGCCGTGTTTGACACTACTGTCAACCAGCTAAGTATTGGTAGCTTTTTGGTCGTAAATCAACCTACCTACTGGCCATATAACACACACTGACCATGTTGGTGACTTTGTAACTTTTCACTTTCTGACGACGCCCGGTTGTTACTTTTCAGCGCGAATGACTTTTGAACTCTGTGTCGCTGTACTTGTGGACATAATCGTCATAGTTTCTGTTTTCGGGGGCATAATCTTTTAAACACGCGCGCAGTAATAGGTAGAAGAAAAAAGGAAGAGCGCATTAATATTAACTTCCATTCTATTGGAAACACGCCACCCGTGCTGGAAACGAGCAATAGAAAATGGTCAAGGCTTTGATCTCTGCAAGCAAAATTCCCTCCCGGGTGCACCGCATCGTATCCAGACAATCTGCTCCGCCAAAAACACCCGTGATAAACCGCGCACTAAAACGAAGCGAACACACTTCCTAGCCGGAAGTGTGGAAAAAACATAACCGCAACAATACCGCCACCACCAAAGCTGATTACTGATTCATGGCCAGCGGTATGGCGCGACTGGCGCGGTTCCTTCAGGCTCCTTCCCCCGCGCTCTGGACGCCGTCGTCGCGGTAATGCATCGAGCCGAATTCCTTTGTCACGCTTCTTGGGCCTTGGAGCTGGAGTTTACGCCGACGAGTGGATATGTGCTTGTGAGAGTGCCAGCAAATCTCACCCCCCAGCGTATGATGCACTGGTGTAAGTGTGTGTTTGGATTTGCTTGACGGTGAAGTTATTTTAAATTAGGTAGTGGCACAAACAGCGGAATGTGTTTCCTCCCGCATTCCAGATTGCCTGAACAACAGTATTTAGTTTTTTTTTTCGTTCAAAACGACTGAAAAGAGGATTTGTGCCTTGTTGTCGATAGTTTTTTTGTTTTGTTTTAGGTTACACTTAACATCCAGCCGGGTGGGTTGGGAAAGTTCCGATAAGAAAAGAGCCACAGACAACCTGAACACCAAAACGTCATCAGTTATGCACACGGGGTGGTGGTGGTGGTGGTGGTCGGCGGTGCATGCCGCGCCACTTTCGTTCGCATTCCCAATATTCGGTACGACGGATTGGTGAAACGTCCATTTACATATGCATTAAGTGCAGAAGGCCAGAGGGACATAAACCACTGGGTCCGGAGACACCGGACTGCTTTTGGTCGGTCGCTTTAAGTTCGGAAAGAATCACGCACACATACGCAAACAAACGACCAACCGGAAGCATCTTCCCGAGGGAGAAATTGAGCCTGAACCACACGATGGCGTGTACCGAGAGAAGCATAAAGTTATCTTGTGCTTTTGTTTTGAAACAAACCCGCATGTTTTTTCGTTTTTTTTGGTCTGTTGGTCCGAACTTATCTCTGTGTGTAATGGAATGACGAATAGTTTTGTGCGCTTATCTACTGACTGGACAAGCTAAAGATTGCTCATCGATCGTAGCCATTCGATGTAATCAACGAGAACACGTAATTTGAGCTATTATCTGACATGGTATTTTATCCTTCCTAAGGTTGTTGATTACTTAACCAAAGCCTAGTTACAAATTGAACACTAAAAATCTCAAAATTTTGTGTACCTACTCCAAATATCAAAAGCAAATGCAAATATTTTGCTGGAATAGCCTAAGAACACATCTGCATTGGATTAAAATTTTGCTTAATTACTCTTTTAATTCGTTCATTTATGCGCTCGGTACAACATTTACGTCCCTCACTGTACGTTGGTTCAATCTTGCCATGGCTGAGTTGGCTTCGCCTGCCAGCCCGGTTGTAAAACGCACACCGCGCGATAGCGCTGGTCGTCAAACAGAACGGCACCGTCGTCGTCTTCGGGATATAATATAGTTGGTGGGTGCGGTTGGAGATCAATCTCTTTGACAGTTTTCCTTTGTGTTTCCAATTTCATTTCCCCTTCTCCAGCGCACCGTCAGGCCCGCTGTGTGTGTGTGTGT
>JXXA01011370.1:0-12288 GCA_000956255.1 Anopheles punctulatus | reverse complement strand
GTAGTGGTATGAGCATATAAAAAAGAGCTCTTATTAGCGGAGCATTTACTTCCAAATGTTTGTGGAGTAAACCAGTGAAGTAAGAGAGTATTATCCCCAACGACAACGAAGGGTTGTTCACGTTCTTCACAATATTGTAGAATTTAAAGAATTATTGCAGTATTATTTATTAACTTATTTATTTAAGAAAAAACTTCAGTTGATTACTACATTTTCTCCACCGTCTCCCGGTTCTTTTCTGAAATATTTCTCGTCCTAATACCAATATTCTTTTACTACCACAATTAGACCCGAGAAAGAATCTCAATAAACCGACCATTCCATCATACAGCACCCGGCGGTCGGTCGTGCAGGGTGAACCGGTTGGAAAATTATCGATTATGCTCTAATACGTCGTCGGTGCCCTCAGAACAGGGTATAGCTTTACTGCTCGTTGCTGCTCATTTCCACGGCATCAAACGCCACCACAACAGCGAACCACTTTTCTCATTGCTTCTTTTCCTATCGGCTCGGCTTTTAGGGAGTGAACTCTGTTTGCTCTCTAGTTCGGTGTAGCGGTTTTCCGCTCGCAATTGTAGGTTTGGTGTGCTTGTGTTGGTCTCTGTGTGATCAGAGAGGACGGTAATGGAACGAAACCTACACCAAACACGGTGCGAAAATTGCCTTTCGACAAGGAAACATGATATGGACAGGATAACACGCCAGGTTTAAAATCTACTTTTAAATAGAGAAAAAAACGTACGTAATAAAATTAAGCAAATAAAAGACATACAAAAGTAGTTATGGCCAACACACATTTATAGTTACAAAAAATAAATCAGAATACCACATTGACATTTTCCAAAGTTTCAAAACATCATACGATTCTAGAGATATCTATGAAACAATACAATAGGGTATGTCCTTACATCATATCACTGGGATCCACATTCCGTAAAACTTAACACTCTTACACCAAAACGTATTTACTAACACACCTTTGCCAGCATCTTTCGTACATCTTTCTCGACATCATACAGTGTCGCGACTCTTCTCGCGTGAACCCAAACTAAATGCATATCTAGGTGCACTTTTCCACTGCGTACACTATCATATTGCTTTACAGAGGGAGGACCACTGAAACTACCGAAAAACTGACTATCGGCTCCACCTTGGCATGGCGTTATCCTTCTTAAACATAATTCCGAATTCGCCATGCCAAAAAATTGCATTCCGAAGCGCTACGAAACGGCACCACCACGAAACAGCAGTCATTTTCTGTTACAAATAACGAAAACCCACAACTTCACACCCGGACGCTAGTGATTGGGAAAACACATTGAGCGGTACCGAGAATCCGCGCTGAATCATCCGCCAGGTTGTCGTCCGTCCGGTGTTTTAGTACGCGAGACGCGCTTTGCGCGCGCGTGTGTGTGTATGTTCCTGTGTTTTAGTTTTTCCAACACGGTGGAGCGCAATGTTTTACCGGCAAACTGCTTGGCCGCTTTGGGTAACCATCCTTCCAGTCCGGGAGTAAAAGCAACTCTCGTACTCTCTTGCAGTACTCTCATTCCCCATTACTCTCCTCATCGAAAACAGGATATCGAGTTTCTCTGGTTTTTCGTCCTTACGATGCGAGAGCGAACCTCAACAACAAATAACATTTAGTTGCGAGAGTGGGGTTCGGAAAATGAGCGAAAAGGATTCGTCTACTCCTCCTGTTACGCTTTCCATAAAGGGGCGGCAGCTGGTTTTCATAGCAACAGCGCGCGCGCTTCGACCGAAAGAAATATTGGATTCGATCGGTTGCGGAAACAACCATCAAATCATCGAAGGAAAAACGACAATTTTGCAAAGCTTTGGAACGGAGAATAAGTAGAAATCAACGAGTAGAACAGATGACTTCTTACTGTAAAAAACGCTACATCACAGAGCCCATCAAAACATGGCATTGTGTATGTGAGCGGAAGTGTGTATACCAATGTTATCCTTTCGTTGTGAAATATATTGGTATTGGTAAAACATCCTGTTGTGCAGAACACAGATTACCGTTACGGGTTTTGGCTATGTATTCGATGATGTAGAGTAATGACGAAATCATAACAGCGAAAAAATAAGCTAGGTGCCAAGCTCAGGAAGAGGAAGAATCTTGGATTACAGCGCCTAAATGAGCATACGATGAGCAATCTGTTTCAAAGCTGAACCCGAGAGTTCAAGAATGTGTGAAGCGATATTTGTCCTTACATAATTTGTAAACGGCGTGTCGTGGCGTATTTCGAAGAACTACAAATCAAACCATTCACAACGAAAGCCTTTTTATTGATATGAACGTTCTTTCTAAACACGAAAAAATGTTATAGTAATTTTACTCACGGCAGCACTAACGAGTCGTTTACTGTATTAACAACAAATACACCACAAACCTGGAAAGAAAGAAGATAAATACAATTATTACTTCATAGAACTTCAATTATTATGATGATGGTTGTGTTAAAAATAAAATAAAAAACATAAATTAAATCGTTTGGCTCATCAATGATGATGATATTACACAAAATGAAGTAGATTTGGCATTATATCAAACGTTTTGTCTGAATCCCAAACCTATAACAGCTAAAGTAAATTAGCTTTCTGCTCATAAATCATACCTCCGGCATAGAAATGCATTCACACATAGTGGAAGTAGTGGAATTTTCGCGGGCATAAAAAACTGAACCACATTCTGCCGCTACACAAGAGGAAACCGAAACAAAACAAAGCATACTTTTGAATTATAGACATGTAATTGACGCAACTCCGTGTCGGTGGTGCTTGTGTCCAACACATTGTTTCATTTTTATGTATTGTGCCTATGCACTTTTTTATCGATGAATGACTTCTGCATTCTTGCGAGACCCAGCAAAAAAAACCCCAGAAATTTGGGAGTCGGTCGTGTTCTACCGAAACGCACGCTACTATTAATCCAGCAGCAAGGAATGAAGCGCTGAAAAACATTAAAAAATGCACTCCAGAACGTGACAAGGTGCAGAAAAGCGTGGTATAGGAGGAGGGGAAAATGCACTGCCACCGAAACTCCGAGCAGAAAACTGGGAACAGTGTTGTTTGATTCGGTTTGTATTTTTATTTATATTTCTGTTTCCAGCCGAAAGAGCCGTTGGCCGAGACATTCCCGGCCCCGAAAGGGAATACCGCCGCATTCCAGTGTGCCTGGGAAGGCCGGCAAAGATGAAAATGCGGTGTGCTGGAAAAGGAGATACGAGCTCTGTGCATTGTGCGCAATGTACTCTCGCGGTGACGGGAGAAACGTAAAGATGTGCAGCATGCTGTAGGGCCTTTTTTCAAGCTTTCTGCGTTTCGTTGATTCTAAACAACGTTTTTTATGAATTTCCTCCTCTTGCTGTAAGTGTGTGTATGTGTGTGTGTCATTTCTTTCCCATCTTTCTGATGGTGGTGGTTCATTCTCAGAGCACACTGGGTAAGATCTAAAACCTTCATATGCACTGCTGCATTGAGAACGAGGCGTGGGGTGGCGCAATGGGTGAAATGGCTACCAATACGTCTCGTATGTCTGTTTCGTTTGAAAAACTATTCACTTCGGGGTGGCGCACGAATGTTTTCTTTGCAATGTTTGGATGCTTCAATGAACGGATGGCGCGATTTTTGTTCCATTTAAAAGGCACAATTCTATGCGATCTGCTTCTCTGAATGCTACCAGCACCAAATGCACTTTGGCACTCAAAGTAGTGTAACATTGTTTCTTAGGATACCGTAAAAAGACACTGCCGGATAATAGAAGCATAAAGCCACGACTGCCTCTTCTATTCACTCGCATCCACCAGTCTATATTATCTCGCTCTTTGGGTCTTTCTTTTCCTTTCGCACGTACGCTCCATCGTCTTCCACATAAAGGATGGAACAGGTTGAATGGTTTGTCACGAAATGAAAAAAAAAAAACATCACCAACCGGGGGTTGATGTTTTGTCATACACAGCAGCAGATAGACACACACCGCTACCTGCCTGGCACACCATTGCCACCTCCGGGTGGCAGAGGAGCCGACGAGAGGATCGGTATCGGAATGCATTCCATCAGCCGGAGTCCGGAGGAGAAGTGGTGCATCGTTCGGTGTGGTTTTTGGTGTGAGGCACACATACGAGATCGAGTCTCTTCTAAGAATGGCCACCTCCAGCGTCTTCTGCTTGACCGTGACCGGAATGAGATTTGGTGAGTTTAGCCCCTTATCCATCGCGTTTTCCCGGATAGAAATCTCCTGCAAAAGTGATCTAGTTTGTGCATTAACCGAGTGTTTGTGCGGGTGATAAGTGTTTCATTAAATAAATAGCTTTTTTTAATTTTTAGCAATCATTTTGAATGATTCACACCACAAAAGATCTTTGCTTCAACTAAAACATATGCCTCGCGAACGGTTCCCAATGGTAAATTGTTCCGCAAACTGAAACGTCGCCAGGACAACGCCCGGCTTGGCGGCTTTCCAAAGACGAAGCGAAGGGCCATTCGATGGTGCTCGGTTCGTAGGTCGGTTCGACTTTCCACACAAAATTCCTTCTCCCCCTTCACCCAGCACATGGCAAGGTATACGCAACAACTAACAAATGAACAGAAAAAGATGCCATACGAACGAACACCCACAACTCAAGCATACCGCCAAGGAGCAATACCGAGCAGCAGCAGAAGGACATGCGCGTATAATTCGCTCTTGGTTTTAAAAAGAGAGGACGCAGTTTTCTTTAAAGAAGCTTGCAGGTATCAACTCTAACCGACGTAAAGAAGTGCGTCTATGTCCCATACACTCAAACGCCCTCAGCTCAATCCGTACCACCAAATGTTGTAGACGCGCCCACGGCGGCGATGATGTCCTGCGATGGTATTTTTAGGTTGGGTTTAGGTTTGTTTTGTCATTCACCGTGGCCTCATTCAACCGCGGAATAGTTACGGGTGACAATTGTGGGAAGGAGAGAGAAGAGCAGGGATTAATGCGTGCCTAGAGTTTAATAAAAAGGAAGTTTTAATGCACAAAAGCAGCTTATCAAACGTTTATGGGTTTGTACGAGCGCTCGAGTCTCGCTCCTAAGGTCGACGCGTCGTCCGAAATGGCGTCGTTAAAAAACCTAGCCGCTACAAGATTAGCGGACGAAGTCGTGATACAAGATCCGAACCGAGTGTGCCGAGAGGAGAAAAATCCTCCATACCAGTGGTGGAGGAGAGCAGTGGAGCGTGATAAACGCGTGGAGTGACCACGAAATTGGAAGAGATTTAGCATCTTCCCGTACATTATTAGTAGCAATATTTTCCGTTCGCTCGGGAACCCTTGCAAAATTGCGCTCTCGACGATTCCCTATCATGTTTCTATCAATGCTGCGCGGCTACTGGCGAGTTCCTTGGCAGCGGCTCCCACCACATCTGTCATTCGGTTACTACACGATACACGACACAACTACCAGCAACCGCTCTCAGACGGCGGACCACGACGACATTATGACTAAAACAGATCGATACACTACACGCGCGCGTAGTACGGCGGCTTATACCGGGGCAAAAATGAGCCAAAGTGGAAGGGGGCTGAGCAAACCAGGAGGCGAGGGACTAGTTGAAACGTGCTTGAATGATGTGATAAGGCTGATGTGGGTGTGAGCGTGTTGGAGTCATTCGTGTTTTAGCAGCATAGAAATATGAAAAAAAAACATATCTACAACTTATTCGGCTCACTGTCACAACCTCAATCTGAGATGAATACTTGGCGCTTGAATTTTGATCTGTTTTTTCCACTGATGCTTATTTTTACTATTGGCGCTGAAAATTGTGCTGATGCGTTGCGGGAATGCAAGCGAACAGAAACATTATTTTGAATTAAATAATATTTAATCGCTCTCTAAGATCTCACACAGCCGAATTTAAAAAAATTGATCTGCCACTAATACTTTAGCAAGCAAGAACAAGCAGGAAAGATTATTTTTGCACAAATCAAGCCATACCCTGTGCTCCATCTATGTAAACCACCAAAAATTCCATCACATGATGATGAATGCCTCGACGTCGCCTCTCTCACTCTCTTTCTGTAGGCATTTACCGGGCCCATTTGCTCCTGAACTGGCACAAACACACAGTTGGTTTTATCATTACAGGGGGTGGAAAGGGAGGCGGGGAGGAGGGAGGGAGGTGTCCCGGACGGCTGAAACGGGGCGAAGAGGTTGTTTTTTCTATCTCCCAGCTCCCCTTCCTCCACCGTATCACCTGCATCGCAAAATGCTGTCATTCTCCACCATGTGTGGCGCGCGACGAGAAAAAAAAATGTGACAGCTGCCCCAAAAAATGGTTTTGCGTGAGTGTTTTGCTTGCTCGCGCTCAAAAGAGTAGCAACACTCACTCCGGGGCGCGGCAGTTAAGGCGGCGGGAGATGAAATTTTTGGTTGGAAAAGATTATGAATTCGCGAGATCTGTCTCGCGAGCGGATACACGCAAAAACAAAATGAAAGTTCAAGCGCGCACGCGGTCCTCTCGCACACATTCGCCCCACGGGAGGAAGGGGTGGGTGAGAGAGTTTGCGTTATCACCCCAGCAAACCTGCTCTTCCTATCCCCCCATCGCCTTTTCACTCTTCTCAGCATCCACGCTCACAGCCGAATGGGA
Source organism: Anopheles punctulatus (assembly GCA_000956255.1). Classification (NCBI taxonomy): domain Eukaryota; kingdom Metazoa; phylum Arthropoda; class Insecta; order Diptera; family Culicidae; genus Anopheles; species Anopheles punctulatus. Next base: position 5,661 of record JXXA01011370.1, on the reverse strand, counting down.
GGCACTCATTGGGGCGGTGTTCGCAAATAATGATTTCGTTTCATCGATGGCGGTAGTGTGCGTGTATGCCCCATCCTTTACCCCAGGAGTGAAAGAGCCGGCGAAAAAAGATTCCGCACAAGGGTTGGGGAGCACCACATACGAATTCGGAATACAAATACGATGCGCGGCACTGGGGTGGCATTTTTTGCAATAAAAAAATACACCGTCTACGCTGTCTTCCTGACGCTAAAGATAGAGAGACAGAGAGGGAAAAAGAGAGAGAGAGTGGGAGCGCGTCGTCGTATACGTGCACGCATCTGCCTCGCACAACCCAACTCCCCGCCTCACCCCCTCGCGCTTTCCCTGGATATGAACGGCAAATGGCGCACGCGTTAAAGACGAAAAAACAAAATGGGAGACGACAGTACGAGCGGTTCGCCATCGTGTTGCAGCAATGGTGCCGAGAGCTGTGCTGTCCGCTGATGGAGCTTTTGCTACGACATTTTCGCGTTTTCAAGGCTGCCTACGGACAAGGATCGTGGGCTTTTGAGTCGCTTTTTTACTCAACCAAAAAAGGGTCAACTGTTGAACGTGGAAAAGATATGTTTTAAAGAGGCAAAAGAAAAGGGAATGAATAAGGATTTGTTAACCCAAGAATTCTTCGTGGGGAAATTACTGGTGAAAGAGGTTTGGGTTTTTTGGTAACTCACTGCTTATTATTTAATAAAGACATCTATTTCACCAAGAAAAGGTGTCACTTAAGTTTACCGAACAATATTTGTCGTTTGCACAACAAAGCCTTAAAGAATAGTAACATTTGAGCGTAGAGAAGATAATTCATGAAAATATGTGCTTACATAATTATTTTCTTTTATTAACTTTAATAATTTAAATTAATATAAAATCAACCGTGTGTAGAAATGAGTAATTATTATACATATTCTAATGACCGTCACGGCAATGCTCTCGCTTGATAATACCATCAAAACATCAAATATTTGCACGTTCAAAAAGCATTCCAGTACCACCATCCGAACGCAAAAGTTCATCCTGAAAATCCGGAAACTTTAAGTGGCGAAACAAACCAAATCATAAACTGGGAGTTTATTTCACAATCTCACGCCGTTGCTAACCACCCACAGGACAGCATTTGACACAGTCAGAAAAATGGATGGAAATTACGGGTGAAATTCAATTCAAACACAAGCGAGCGATGCAGAAATGGATGGCATACGGAAAAATTGGAAATCTTCGGACATGTTGGCGATTTTATTTGTCTTTGCTCTTTGCCTTGAGCAGAGGAGATCATGTTTGAGGTGGAGAAATGATCTATAACAAAAATATTCGCGAGGAAAAGCGATTGCATTCATTGTATTGTGTGTGGGTATTTCTTGATTTGCAAGACATGTTGTGTTGCATTCCAATGAAAATAAAAAATAAGTCCTTCGATTGGACAAGTTTGCGGCAAACATGAAGCAATTGAAAAGGGAACCGAGTAACTTGCCTTTTTAATACATATATTAGATACAATTCAATAATCGCGATCAACAGAGCAGCTTGATGTGTAAAATCAGCCATAAAAGAGCTTCAAATATGTAGAGAAAAAATGAATATGTCTTCCAATTTGATCAAATTGGAAAAAATGAAATTTTGGGAAAAAATGAAATTTGAAATAGATTTTAGACCTAAAAAATCGATGGGTACAACAATTGACTGTCCCTGATGTAAGCTAACTGGACAGTCGAAACTGAGTTTCTAGGCTTACTTGATACACATTTTTACGAAAGAATTAAAGGGTTATTTTAAAGTAAAGCAATCGTCGATTTTAAAGTATTTAACAGTTTTCACTGACAAGTTTATTTAAAGCAATACTATGGAATTGTAAATTTTAAAAGTCTTCTTCACCCTCGGTATGCTGGTGTAAATGTAACAATTGCAATTTACAACAATCGATAATCATTAACACCGGGAAAAGCTGCTTAATGACACATCGGTTTCACCCACGCCGATAGCTTACACCAAAGAAGATTCCAGAGAATGTCTTCTATACCATTTACCTTTTGCCGTAAAACAATTAGCCTAGCAGTAGTTCCCGAACATTAAGAAACGCCGCGCTGCGTGTTCGAAAGTGAGCGAACGTTTAAAAGTGGGGAAATTTTCACTTAAACCAAATGCGATAGATTAGATGGCTTTAAAACGTCCCATTCCCTCTGACCATACGGAGGTGTATGGCTCGTAGGAAAAAGATTTAGGATAATTATCACACATACACACGCGATGCACCGCGATGCCCGAGTCACTTTCGTTCACCCAATCTTATTACGCACGAATTGCAACCTATTAGGCGGGCGGGTTCAATAATATCCTAACAGAAGGGGAGGCCCGGTTTTAAGAATAGAAAAACGCGACCTGTCAAGCCACGACATCAGGAAAGAACGAGAGACCGTCGCGCCGTCTTGTTTGACATTCAGGTCTGATCAGCTTGCGCGTATGGAAAACTAATGCAATCAATATGCTCTTTCCCCATCGTTCAGCAAATCGCGACGCATGTGCCACACCCTAACGCACGGCTGGTGTCGTATTCCAAACGATGCGTTCCAAGTCTAAGTTACCGGCCGGTGGGACCAAACGAGCGACAGCCAACCCCAAGAGAAAATTGTCCAACGAAAACTTTTCCCCAGCACACTGCACATAGGGTATTTCGTTGGTCCTTAATGATAAAAATTGCTCTTAGTTTTTAACTGAGAACAGTACTAATCTGTTAACATTATCTTTTCATACATGTTTTATCATCCGGTCGATTTTCACTGGAGAAATACTTTGATCTGTAGAGCACGTAAACACCTGATAAGGTATCAAAAACTGTTGGAAGCTTCATAACAGCCACGCTTCGCGAATGAATGCTACGATTGAATAAAATAAAAACTATTTTATCCCGGCGCGTATTGGAAAATGCTCACTGTTCGCTGGTTTGCTTCTTCTTGCCAAGCAAAATGGGGGTGTATTACTCGGAAAATTCGAGGGGGATCCTTTTTTCCGGCGGCTGCATCCATATCTCACGTGTTGTCGCGTGGTTTTCCTATTTTTAGCATCTCTCCTGGCAAAGCATACGCAGCAACAAACGCATCCGAGCCATCGAACGATCACGCGCGCACGAGCGGACGTGGAAACGTTTCCGTTCCCCCTTTTTTCGTTTTTTTTTCTGCTTCGCTGGTAGCCGGATTGACACTGCAGTTGCGTCGACGTACATCGGAATGCAGTCCATGGGGGAGCTAGCTGTTGCGTTTTTCAGAGATGATCTTGGGAAGGGGGAAGAACAAGAGACGATTTCGGAAGATTTTCCCTTGGGCGCGCGCGCGCTCATAACACTGAAGAGATGATCGCAAGACCGGGAAATTCCAACGCCAGAGGAAGAGAGCAACAAGGAGAAGGATTAGGAGGTGAAGCAGCAAAACAAGAACGGAAGTGGAAATGGGAAACGACGCTACCCGGAGCACCATCGTACAGGTGGAGGAAATGGTGGTGGTGGAGGTGGTGATGATGACTTGAAGCCAGGCGCGAAGACAAATGAGAATCTCCGGGAAATGCGGGAAAAACTTCATCGTACATTCATCTTTGGAGGATCGAAGCGAAGAGAAACCGGTTGCGATCTTCCCAGGGGTTACTACAACTGTTCTTCCCACCTAACAGTGACAACTGCAACCAGCGGAGTGTACACACTGTGTTTCTTAAACCATGGAAAACACATTCAGAGCACATTTTTTCCTCACAGCTCTACCCCTCCTGTAGCTGTTTATTGTCGAATCGACTTTTCTGGGAGGGTGTTGTGATCGAGAGTAACGCTATTTTTCCTTCCAGGGACGTTTGTGAGGAACAATGAACACCCCGACGCTGTCGACAAGGCGTAGATCAAACGCATTGTGTCATGAACGGCCGAATTTTAAGTCACAATGCTGAAAATAGGACGAACAACAGCAACAGCTGCTACTGCATCGTTAAATGCGTTGCTTTGCCGATGCATTCGAATTGGAAACATAATATTAAAAGCTTTATCACGACGGCGTGGTCGTACGAACCCAAGGGTAGGGAAAATCGCACATCTTTTACCACCCATTCGCCAGAATGTGTGAAAAATTTGCTCGTGCAACGATTTTTTTCTACCAAGGAAGGGGTCCACAATTCGTGTAATTTGACGCGACAAAAAATCAAACAATTGGAAAGTCATTAACAACATCGATAAATAAAGAAATGCATTCAATTACATAATCTAATTGACTCTAATTGTAAGGTAGACCTTTAAGCAAGTCTTTTAGACAGAGCGAACGATAAAAAATCGTCAATGATTGAAGACTAAATCGAAAACTTATGTGGAAACTAAGCGATATTTCGTTCTGTGCGACAAAAGGCGGATGCTAGAATAGAATGTGGATAAAAATCCCTCATGCTTTAGCACTCTACTGCAAACCAAATCAATTCAATTCGGGAAGGATTAAAGCGATGAACCATTTTGAAATTCGTAATATTATTGATTGATTTTTCTATTATGGCAATTTAATTATTATTACCTTTGACACATTTCAGGATACAAAACGAGTAATGAACAAAAGATTCATTATGTAGATCTCGTTTTTGATTTGTATGAACTGACAAAAATGTTTGTGACCATTTGCAAGGTTCATTTGAATGCTACTTTATTTAAAGCATTTTTAAGTGTTGGTGGAAAATACAGTAAAAATCTTGCTTTTGAAGATGAAGATGAATGAATGAATGAATGAATCTCATTTGTATCAATTTCGTTTTTCTCTCTTTTATGAAATTTATTGTACAATGAGTTTATCAAAACCCATTAAAATGATTTGCAACACTTGAAGAACATTTACCAATATTGATTTTAATTCTTCTCTTAAAGCATTAGGATAATTTGACTATATATTGAAATATTTTATACATTCCAGACGCACATGCCGCCGCCTCTAAGAAACACCATCATTCGATAACAACCAAAACTCATCCCATCAGAAAGCCACAGCGTTGCCACCAGCAACAAGATGGCCGAATTCAATTTAATTCAAGATCAACCTTGGCGAACATCCCTTACTTTTGCTTCTCAGCTAACCGACAAACCGGGCAAGCAAATTGCGCATTTAGTCCAAGACGCATGCTTGCTTGTTGTCTTGTGACAACGGGTCTGCCGTGGATGATGGGAGGGGAACGGGTGGGAGAGTTTCGCGCGATCCAAACGCCCCTTCGCTGTCACGCGCTGCTCCACCGCGAGAGAACGCGTGAGAGCGCGAAATGCGTGAGTGCTGCACGCGAACGTTTTTGGGGTGGACAAACAAAATGTGGAGGAGAGTGGCATGATATGAAGAAAGTGGGTTTCTCGCGAGTTACACTTCGGCGAGCAGCGGTGACCATCGTAGAAAATCATGATGATGATGATGACGCTGATGATGATGCTGGTGGTGACAGCGATTGGAGTTGATATTTAAATACCCTCTGTTTTTCTCTCTGTTTCTCCCTCGTTCGGTAGTGCTTCGCAAAGAGAATGAGTACAAATATTATGCCCACCAAACGGGATGAGCGGCATTTCAACTGGATTCAAGCGAATTCCTTAGAGTGAGCCTCGCGTATGAAACAAATGCCATGATACTAGCTAATTCTAACATTATGATATAAAAT
>JXXA01011366.1:0-11522 GCA_000956255.1 Anopheles punctulatus | reverse complement strand
CTTGCAAACTTGAGGTTGACACGCGTTGCTTGTGTGGTCTCGAATTCAGACCAGTGGCTAGAAGCAAACTTTCGTTTATTAATTATTGGAATTTGTTATTACCAATCTAGCAGAGTAAAAAAAAAATCTAGCCTTCATGATTTTGGATTTTACCATTCCTGTCCATCTTCGTTCCACCCGGTTGCTCTTCTTCTCATCCTAAAACAAACGTTTTCTACGATTGCCATTGAGCAAAAGATCGGTTTTACTTGTAGGATGATTATTGTATCGCTTTGACGTGTTTCAATTCCACTTTCACCATTTTCATAATTAATGCTAACGTTTCGCTTTTCGCAATGCCAGTGAAAAGCGAAAGATGGCACAGCCATTTGTGCCGGCCATTCGTGTTGGGGTTTCGTATTCATATGCGCAAGATACAGACAATGAACTAAATTTTCCACATCACTGTGCAATAACGTGTTTTGCAATGAAAGGGGCAGCACCTTCTCCGGTGGAAGATGGATGCCGGCGCGCCCAGGCCGTGTGAGGTAGAATGCGTTTCAGTATGGTAGCGTCTGATGCACATGTGGTTCCGTTCGGTTGAGCTAGGCAAATACGTTTCTGGAGAAATTTATGTAATGAAATATAGTGTAAGATGAAAAAAGTTGACCATATATGTTCGTCAGACATTCGGAAGCTTTTTTCATGTGGCGTAAAACATTGCACTACGCCATGTAGCGTCTGCTAGCGAAAGTGTTTTCATTATTGCTTTCTATATTCCCTAAACGTTTTTGCTTTTCCTTTTGCAGGGCACCAAGCTATGGATCATCATGGAATATCTCGGCGGTGGATCCGCTCTGGACCTCATGAAGGCGGGTCTCTTCGAGGAGATGCATATCGCCATCATACTGCGTGAGGTGCTGAAAGGTTTGGACTACCTGCACTCCGAACGCAAACTGCACAGGGACATCAAGGCAGCGAACGTGCTGCTGAGCGAGCTGGGCGATGTGAAACTGGCTGACTTCGGTGTGGCTGGCCAGCTGACCAATACCACCTCGAAACGGAACACCTTCGTCGGTACGCCCTTCTGGATGGCACCGGAAGTGATAAAGCAGTCCATGTACGATTCCAAAGCCGATATCTGGTCGCTAGGTATTACCGCAATCGAACTGGCGAAAGGCGAGCCGCCCAACTCCGAGCTGCATCCGATGCGGGTGCTGTTTCTCATTCCGAAGAACAATCCACCGCAGCTAACTGGTAGCTACACAAAGCCATTCAAAGATTTTGTCGAAGCGTGCCTAAACAAAGATCCAGAAAATGTACGTTAACTGAGCCAGCCTCGATTAGCATGTACGGAATTATTAGCTTTGATAATGATTGATTTTTGTGTTTTGTGTTTTCACACAGAGACCTACAGCAAAGGAGCTGCTAAAGTTTCCGTTCATCAAGAAGGCGAAGAAAAATTCCTACCTGATTGATCTGATCGATCGGTACAAAAAGTGGAAGTCTCAAAAGGGCGAGGAGAGCGAAACAGAGTCAGAAAATTCGGACTCGTAAGTAGCGAAGATGCGATGCTGTGAATGATATGAATGATGTTAAAGTTTTCGATGTGTAAAACATTGTTTTTTTTTGCAGCGAGGATTCCAAGCAGGATAGCGATCTCGATGAACCGTGGATAATGACGGTGAAGGGGTTGAATTTTAATAATTTCAACAAAAATGTGATGGAAGACCCGCTCGGATCGCCGGTGAAACACAACGGCACTAGCAACGTTGGCGGCGGAGTCAGCTCGAACCGTGATAGGGATTACAATTTGAACCAACATAAAACAAGTCAGGTAGTTGTAACTGCGGACGAGCACCGATTGAGTTGGCTTATTGAATTGTGCACTTTTGTTTTCCAGCCACGAACGTCCTCATCGCCATCGCATCAGTCCTCGTCGACGCTGATCGCAGCCAATAATGCCACCAACAATAGCAACACCACCAGCCCCATGATTGTGGATTCGCGTAAGGAGCGCGAGCTGCAGAATCAAATCTCTGCCATGCACCTGCAGAAAGAGAAGGAAGCGAGCTTAGAACGACAGCAGCAACAACAGCAACGCGATCACCGTCTGGAGCGTGAAGCCGAGTGGGAGAAGGATCGCGAGAAGGAACGAGAACGGGAGCGAGATCGAGAGCGGGACCGAGAGCGGGAGCGTGATCGCGAACGGGAACGAGATCACCGCGAACGGATAGAGCGTGACCATCGGGAAAAGGATCGTGATAATAAAGAGCGCAAGATTGTGGCCTCGGAGAGTATGGGCGGTGGTGCGGGTCAAGAGTCGGAGAAGCGCAGCAGCAGTTTGCGACGCGAACGGGACTCCCCGAGCCACAACAACACCAGCAACAGCAATGGCAACTCGCGCACCAACAGTATTACGAATGTAAATAATAACACCAGCAAAAGTTCGAGTCGATCATCCTCGACGGCGACGACGACGACGACGACGGCATCGACGACGACGGCGTCGTCGACAAACAGTGGCTGCCTTAAGGCAATTATCTTCCCCCTTCTATCTGAGGTAAGTATCGAGCAGCTTCTTGTTTAACGCAACAGAACGAGTGTACTAGCACGCCGTGCACGGTTTTCGTTTACAGATGCAGCGAAATTACAGCACTGGCTCCGACATGGGAGACCTACGGCTAGCCTTCGAGAGCGCCGAACGGAGTAGTCCGGGCGTGAGTGATCTGTTCGTGAAGGAAATCATCCACAAGCTCGTGCCCGGTTTCTCCGAAACGCGAATCAATACGCTTATAGACAAGGTGACACGGTAGGTTCTGGTACCCGATGCCCGCTCCCAGCGGAGCGTACCGCTCTATCACTCCCTGTTCCGGACGGGTGCGGTTGGAGGTGTGGATAGGCTTGACGTGGTGGTGATGGAATGGTTTTCTAGTGCTAAATCGTTCGTTTGTTACTAGTATGTAAAATATTTTATCAAAGGTCAAATGTGTGCGTGTGATTGCACACACACACACACACACACTAACTAAATCCGTGGTAACAACCTGTATTATGATGATGTTTTGTTTGTTTGAATAAGTAAAAATCAACCCTCCCTCTTCCTATCTCTCTTTTTCACATTCTCTCTATCAATATCAGATCGATGGTACTTTCGGTGTTGTAGCTCCCTATTGCTATAACCGATAGTATTTACCACAGTACAATAACTGCACACACACGGCGGTAGGGTTCAGCAGGTTCGGCATACCGTAAGTGGCGTACCGTAGGGAAGCGTGTTGACTTGACTAACAGTCGAAATAATTTCTGTAGAAACCCCATGCAAAAAATTACTAATTTTGTATTAACATTTTTCGAACTAATGTCCTAACTAGTTGAAACTATTCAATCCAGCTAGGTTCTTCAAAATCTGGGGTGTGATTGATGCGAACTACTGTCGTACCGCATTCGCTGCAATACCCATTGAGTATATCCCGCCCTTTCGTATCCTTTCAGTGAATCCAGAAGAAAACGGTAGAGCCCGTTGTGGGTCTTTTATTTTCTGTACCGCGGCGCAGTGTAACCACTCTCGTGCTGAGGTGTTTCATGTGGCAGCTATGCGACATTCATAGTCATGGGATAGTGTTTCGTAACACGTTCGTACCAGCGTAGAGTGTGGTTCTGGGATTTCAAGAATTTCCGTACCTTTTTTCGTTATCCTTTTTATTGTTAGAAGCTCAATCATGCAACAGTCGATCCCGGTCGTTTCCCAAAACTTTGAAATAATGAAGGCAACATTGAAGAAGGATGTCATGTACTTTTTAGTTAGTTTGTTTTTTGTTATAATTTTTTGTTTGTTGTTGTTGCACTTTCTGTTGCACAGTGCAGCGATAATAAAGAAAACACTGAATAATATATAAAAGATTGAATGAAGAATCACATATTAAAGGTGTAAAACGATTAGAATATTTAAGTGACAATTCTAAAACTATGTTATAGTATATCCTAATAAAAACGAGTATGAAATTCATTAACGTGCAGTTCGCCCAACCTTTGTAGCTTGTTCTTACGACATATTTTGACAATGCAAAGCAGTAAAAGGAGCAAACGAGAAGCCCTTGATTAATAAATAAACAATACGAGCGGTGCGTTTAGCAAACAGGAAATCACGCCAGTGTGAGTTTTTATGACAATATTAACTGTTTTTGCTAATTAGACAGTAAGAACATGGGCTAGGGAGGGGCCCAGCGACGCGAGCAGGTGATGACGAAAGAAATTACTAACAATGGCGCCACAACACTGCGAGTCACGGAATAAAGAGCAAGCGTATGTAGAATTGCAATTGTTATTGAAAGTTGCATTGCAGATGTATAATGACATGAGGGGATAACCTCCACATAACAACACCACAACCTAATATACACGCACACCTATGCACACACCGTTTCCAAGGAAACACAATACCACAATCATTTATCTTTTAGTGTTCCGTAGGTTTTTGTCTCAATGATCGAAGTTTACTTCACGAACTACTTCTGTAAATAGTTGTAAATTTCCATAAAACTCTGGGGTTGTTCGTAATCCTTGATAATGGATGTAATAATTTGTTCCTAACAATTTCGATTGTATGCATCGTTCAGGTTGAAAATCCCCAATGTAATTTTTTTTTGGAAATCTGTACCGAAGTTGTAATGCCAGCAAAAAGCGGTGTATTTAATTTCATGCGGTAATTAAACGATGTTATGGCCTAAATAAATTTCCCGTGAACGTGAACATCTGTTCCCTACAAATACTTTGGTTAGGATAACCTTTTTTTGGTTTCTGATAAGCAATATTTTAGAAAAGAAAACTATACCCTTCAGTACAAGGGTAACTGTTCGTTTTCAATGTGAAATATGGAAATCAATATGTATTTAGTAGTGAATTTAAAATCGAGTGTGATAAAATGTCATCCTAATCTATCATTGTAACACTCGTTCATTAAACTAAGTTTTTCATTCTACAATGAATTAAAAATAATAAAACACATTGGAAAGTATTTTCTAACATTCCTTCAATACACGTGGGGAAAAAACGAAAGGCTACATTGTATGCACATCCCATTTTTTAACTTCATTCTTCTTTTTTCACGTTCACGGAAGGTCTTACGCATCGTTTTGGTGAAAACATAATTTGTTTAGTAAATTCATTTAGTAAAGGGATGGTAACGATTTTACTACATTCTTCCAACATGCACTCTGAAGATTACACACTGTTGTATTCGCTTTCACACGTGATTTTTTAAACCTCATCTTTCCATCTTTTCCATCCCTCCCATAGCCGAGCTTCCGGTAACTCTTCCAAGATGACCGTACTCTATTAGGACATCTGTGCACACTTGTCTTATCCTGTCAGCGTGTCTTTCTCTCGTCATGTTGTGTGCATTGTGTGTTGATTAGGTTGTTTGCCCTTTGTCATGTTTAGCAGACTAAAACACTTGTTTATTGTTTATAAGACGAACGCTGTCTGTTGGGTACACTTTTCGAGGGTTAGTACATCCTTTAAATGATAATGTAATTTGCCTGCCGGAAGGTGTATCACATTGTTGATTGTTCCTGATTGTTTTTGTTTTTTTTTTATGCTGACATCATCCAACGAGAAATGGACTAACAAAGCATCTTTCCAGTACATGTGAGCTAGTAGTATTGTAATATATACTAGTGAGACAGGCTCGTCGTGAACCGACGATCAATCCTCTAACGAGTGTCGAAAAGTGAAAGCAAAAAAAAGCCAACATACATAGTGAGAAGAACTGAAGGGTAAAGTACAGTACTGGCATTGTCGCAGAGTTGTATAGTATGAGAGTTATTTTTATTTATTTGCACGCGCTAGAAACGTGGAGATGAATTCTCCGGAAGACGTCGTTTTGATAACACCGGCATGAAAAATATTTTTAGAACTTTGACTCCATCTGTCCCGCTGATTTGAGTGGAGTTATTTCAGTTTTAAATTCTATCAAAATTCTACAATACTTGACTGAAATGAAGCAAAACATTACCTTTAACAATACGCTACAGATATGAAAAGGACCGTTTAGGGTTATTTAAAACAATTCAAACAGCTATCGTCGTCGGATCGGACAGTGCTGCAAAAATAGTAGAGAATGTCGATCGTACCGTGGAATACATACAGGACTTACTGGAGTAATAAATGTGTTAAAGATGTGTAGAATGAAACGGAGGAAACCCGTTTGAACGGAACGCAGTTAGTGCTAACGAATAGCTGTTTGCACCATGTAACACATACACAACTCCCAAACATAAACACACAAACACACACACCCTTGTCATGTGGATGTTCTAATGTGTGGGAAGCTGCATAAGAAATAGGTTTGAAACTAATTAGTTGCGCAGGAGAGGTCTTACAAAAATGAAAACAATAAATTGACATATTAAAAGAATTACTAAACGAATATTCGTGTCTTTTTCTTCAAATCACTTGTAAATAATAGCAGTAGATGGTTACGTATGAGATGCTTAATTTTATCCGAACTAAATAAATGCCTTTCATCAATAAACGAAGATGTTTGCAAAAGATGATTTTTAATTGTACTATGTTTTCTTTTTAGAATTGATATAAAAAAAATATAACATAAATTAATTTTCCTGTGCAGAGTGGAGTGCGAAGAATGTTCAAATTAATATGTTTGATAAATAAATCAAATGAAAAAATAGAGATAATTGCAAAACAAAAGGAGCATCAGACTAACCCCATAATATTAGGCTTTGGTTTGGATAAAAAAACGTTTAAAACTCAGCAAAAGAATCATAAGAATCACGCGTCAAAATATATTCTATCATTTATGTATGTATATATATATATTTCATTCGCTAAATAGTATGAATTTCGCTCTCCGTACAACAGAGGCCAACAAATGCACATTTCATTGTTATTGTTGTTCTACTGCTTCCGCTGTAACAGCCTGCTACGACGAGACAAGGTAGTAAAACGTAAAATATTTAACACGACAATACAACTATTGGAAAACTGGGAAGGACACTCTAGTTATCGCGACCACGCTAGGTGAACGGGACTTATATGCTAACAAACCATCATCATCGAAACGTCGAAACAAAGGTTGCTACCGCTATGACTTTTGAGATTAATTGTATAAACTTGGTGTATATATATATAAATCTATTGCCATTGCACCTTATACAAAAGCGCGAACCAGGGAAGAAGTAAAACCTGCCATCGGTACTAGAACAACGCGAATATATACGAAAATATTTATATATACGAATATATACGGTGGCAGCAAAAAAACGGAGAAACGCTTCAATCAATCATAATCGGTTGATATAATAGTGAAGGGGAAAAGGAGAAGGATCTAAAACTGGTAGAGTTCGATGCATGCTACCGGTATCGCGTTTGCTTGCTTGCGAGATACGCGTAACGTAGTTTGAATATATACTGTTTGGAATCGATTTCGATCACTTGCGGCATCGAGCGGCCCTCTAGACGTTTGACGATGGTGCTAACACATTGATACAAACACGCAGTAAATATACTAAACCCCCTGGTTTCCCCACTGTACAAGGCTTTATACTATGCTGCAATCGGTTCAGCTTCTCGTCATGGAGCATTGCGAGATTTTTACAATTCATCGAAATCATCAAAATCATCATCAGCACCTCCCAACTCCGATCAGCTGCCCGCCAGGTCGTCTTCCTTCAGTGTGGCTCCCGTTTCGTTAAGCACCCGGTTTTTCAGCTGCTCGATCTCTAGCAGCAGTTCCTTCGTATCGTAATCGAGCGATTCATTCTCCGACTTGAGCTGGCGATCCTGATCAATGTCCCACTCGAGCGATCCTTCCGGTGTCGATGATATGTGCGAAAGGTCCGACGATCCACCGTGCGTTAGTCTGTCCACACTGGTCAGACTCGATGTGGCGCGATGCTCGAGGGAAGAAAATGGTCGAAAACTTGGCACCGGACGAATGCTTTCGAGCGATCCGGCGACGTCTCCATCGGCGGTGTTGCTGTTCGGAGCTGCCACCAAACGGATTGACCGTCGATCGTGACCTTGCTGGGAAGGTTGCTGATGGTGGTCCAGCTTGCGCAGCGCGTTGATACGATCCTTGCTGCGTTTGAGGGTGGACCATTCTTCGATTTTGAACACCGATTCCTGCACCGAGACAGGAAAACTGTGCAGCTGTGTTGCTCCCATCTGCGGATCGTCTGCTTCTTGCGATAACCTGAACAGACCAAACATGGTACCAAACAAGATTATGTAAAATGTCCTTTTGCGATTTGCGACAAATGTGTAACATTTTATCGATATTTCGATGCTCTTGATACTGCTTCTTCATTGTTAAACTTTACGTTAGCTGAAAAGACAATCTTCGTTGGGATTTCTGCTATTTAGGATTAGAATATCGACAAAACTAGTCTGCAAATGGGGAGTATTTCACAATCAATGAAGAAAATCTAAGTATCAGGCGTCTCCATTCCTTATTCGAACACAATCTTTACTGTTTTGTGTTTGTTAAAAAATATATCCACAAATTTCAATCTAATAATTTTATTTGCAAACTACCTAAGCGAAATAAAAGGAACTGGTCAGTTATGGGACATCTGTATCACTCACCACTGGCTGTGCTGGTAGCCGTAATCGTTTTCCCATTCCAAATCGAGCGAGCTGCCCGGTGTGGAGGTTTGGTCCGTTTGCAAATCGTTGTAACCGTTGTTGTTCGTTTTCCGATGGCCATCCTTCGACACGAGCAGCAAAGAATGTGCATCGAGGCACTGCAGTTGAATGTCCGATCTGAGAGAACGAAAGCTTGGTTAACACCTCGCTCTACTTCAGCCTCTATCGCTTCAGTTTTTCATTGATCCTACCCCACTTTCGGTTGCTGATTATGTTTGCCTGCGCTGTCACCAGTGGAGGCGCGTTTCGAAAAATTATTGTGTTTTGCTTTGTTCAGTCTTGCGTAGTCTACATTCGTTCGCGTCCAAAACTTCCTCAAAAAGTTTGATTTGCCCTGCAAAGGTGAGTTGAACCGGAAGCGGAAGCGTTAGTAGTAGCGGCGATGCGGACGGACACGGCCACAAGGCCACATATCCGGCCGGGGACACTTACGTTTGATTTGATTTTTATTGCTTCTTGCAATTCGCCTTCCTCCTGCCGCCCGGCCGTGCCCTGCATTCCGTCGATCAGGATCTGTTGCAAATGGATTTTTAATTAAATTTTCTTGCCTTTGCTGGTTCGTTGCATTGAGTGTGGAAAGGTGGCGGAAGTGGGCAGAGGGGTTGTGTATGTACGGCCTTTCGCAAACCTTTGCTTACCTCGTACTGACTATCGCTTGCATTCATTCGCGTCCGGCTGGATACGAACGTGGATTCGAAGGTGGTGGATTGAAGTAGTGGTCGAGAAAAATGAACATCGCTAAACAGAATGCAACACTCTGAGGCGCCTGACCACCCACACTTACCTCGTCCGTTCGTTGGTGTCGTCGGAAAGGCATCCTTTGAGGCAGTTGCCCATTTCGCACTGGCTTCACGGGAAGGTTTGCACGGGAAAAACGGAACCTTTTCCACTTCCGTCGCCTGTGCCTTTGCATGCAGCTCGCAATCATGTGACAAAGAAGCGTGTGGTGCCGTGCTGCTGCAAGTGGTGCGTTGCAATACTGCGGAAAAGTTGTGCCCGCGCGATAAACGCCTGCAGACTGGATTGGTGTTTGGGGTATTGATAAAAGCCAGCCACTGCTTCACATCTTCTCTACACCTAGGAAGGAGCGAATGGACACACTTTCACTCGCAGACCCTCCATTGGCCGGAACTGAATGACTCATTCTATTCGATGCATATCCGTGGCTGTGATATGTGACGTTTGTTGCGTTTTAATGCTCGGTCTGATGCACACTTTGCTACGATAAACACCTCATCTCACGCTGATCCAGCGCTTTAATCATGTTTTTTTTCGTTACTAAAACATTCTATCACAAATCAGTTTTCCCATAACATTATCGGAACTGAATAAAACAATCCACGAAACATCACGACGACCAGCACGACGGGAAACGTCAAACAAACGAGTAAACCTGCGGAGCCTACTATGGTAATCAATAAATTCAACAACTCGTTGCCCGTCCGCGGCCCTTCTAGCTCGTGCCTTTTTGGGCCCCTTTGACCTGTACGCAAAGAGCACTGAGCGTAGTAATTTTTAAAATATTCACCCCCAACCACACACACACACACGCACACTCACGAACGCACTGCCGAGACCCTTTGGCGGAAAATCCTTTGACGTAAACGACGCGGTGTAGTGAGCGGAGACGCGTGCTTCGGGCTCGGCTGGTGAGTCAATATGCAAAATGTGCGGAAACACAATGGAAAACCAACATGTACAGCGTTCGGACATGCAACAGCAGGTGCATGGTGGGGGGGTGCAGGAAACCTGTCATGACAGTAAACAGCTGACTAGCGTTGGCCCACGGTAGGTTTTGTTCGTGGAGCGCAGGCGCTGTTCGTGTTGTTTACGTTTTTTGCGCTACGAACGACCGGCGGCGGCCGGTTGGCTTCGTTGATTTTTCTGTTGTGCTCGTGGAAAATACTTGCAGCTTGACTTGAAACTAACACGAAACGAATTGTTTTCTTGCGGATGAAAATCATTTTCCACCGTTCAGCAACATTGGGCTCAACTTAAGAGGATGGGTGGCCAAAGTTTAGCAAACTCATTTAAATTAAAGTGTTTTTTTCTTGGTTACACAATATTTGTTTAGAATGCCATAGTGAAATAGGACAATTGTACTAGCTTTAGTTGATCCAATCGAAAGCTTTAATATCATTCGAAAACGCAATTGAAGCAGGTTTATAGTACATGTTTTGTATTATTAGAAATGACTGACTAGAATTGACCATATTGAATATTCTACAAAATATACGCTTATATCTACAATGCGTTTGAAAATTGCTCCGACAAAGGCCGATTAGTTAATAGTTTGGCAGGAATTGAAAAATAAGCAGCAAGAGTATTAAAAATGACAAAGTGTTTGTTTTATGTATGTAAAAAGAGTTAAAAAATGTTTTGAAAATATATTTACAAAATTTTATTTTGCTTTAAGCAACTTTTTCGTTTCTTTTTTCTTTGACTACTAAGGGTGGCCAAAATAAGCACATAAATATAATTCTTAAAGTAATTGTTTCTAAATGACTAATTAAATAATTTTGACATTGTTTTTAAAAATTGGTAGATTTTTTTTATGAAACTGCCATACAAATTTGTCTACAAAAGGTAAATTTTCCCTACGATTACCCTAGACAAAAATTAAATCATGATTGCCAGTTTTTGTACTTACAGCGGGAAATCAGCCTAACAAGAGTTACATGTCTCTTCGATCTACCTTTTGAAAGGTAGATAAAAGAAGCTTTTATAATATTGTTATTTGTAGATATGTGTATAGTATTGTGACACTCTCTGTTCGTTTTATCAATTGTTTTCAATTCAATTATAACCAAAAACATTCACAGTTTCTGTTCTCAGTTCTATACGATTTTAATGGTCTTCGTCAACCAAACAGTTAA
>JXXA01011363.1:0-20610 GCA_000956255.1 Anopheles punctulatus | reverse complement strand
TTATGACAGACTAGCCGAATATTTACTGATCGGTAGACGGTTGGACTTTTCTTCACTGTGAATAATCTACACTAATCTACATTCAACATGTGTGCACCATTGCCGAACGCAAAACAATTGCACTAATAAGCAACCGAACCTGGCCAGCTGACCTCGATTATGAAACCGACTCGATCGGCTGGCGAGGAGACTCTTTTAGAGAAGATTTACGCTGGGCAAGTACCGAAGAAATCAGCTACCCGCCAAGTGGTCGCATGTGGCGAGAGTTTCATAATAAATAGATAGGTTCATTATTGTGCCGAAACGAATAGACGCCGTCGGTGTGTGTGTGTGTGTGTGTGTGGCGTTGTGCTGAATCAGTGAATATCAGGTGCTTAATAACCGAACGAATGGGACGGTGCTGGGCACGAAGCACCGGGCCCTTTGTGGTTGAGAGCGATTCAAGCACACCAGATACCGGTTTGTGTGGCCTAATTTTTTGTGGCAGAAATTGGTAAACGGTTCCGCTTACAGCGTACGCTGCACACATAACTGAGTGTCTCTAAGCTGCAACCATTCTCAAATTATTCTAGTCCACAGAAACAAACTAAATCTTTTTACACGTGGTTTTCTTTTCAGTTCCGCTAGTTCAAGAAGCTTGGTGTCTTAAGATGAAACGGCTCCAGATTTCGGGTCATCTTCGGAGCGCGCAGCGTTTTACGCTATTTAGCACAAACGGATGAGAAAGTAGGAATGACCTATTCTCCGCCTTTGAAGCTCCACAATGCAAGACTTGGTGGGTAGAATCGGAACGAACTGGTAACGATGAGCAATCAGTACTCTGAAAGATATAGAGACTGATACCGAACGTTTCCTTTCATTGATGGACCGGCATAGTTCGAACGACTTTAAAAGTCAGTCAGCCATAGAGAGAAGCCATTTGAGAGCTTGGGAAATATTGGCATAGCATATACTAAGAGTTTTATAGAACAGTATACGAGTCGCTCATGCACAATAACTAGTAATTTTGTTCCATTCCTTCATTAAAAACGCCAACTCCTGGTTTATCGTGAGCGTACGTTTCAACTAAGTTTAACAGGAAATGTTAGCTTACTTCAAAGTAATTTCTGTTCGTGAACCAAACTTATGTTTGTTTGTTTGTTTAACCTTGCAAATAGCACATAAAAAGCATGATCTGCTACATCTTGTACAAGCAAATAAAAGCTCGAACGCTCATCAAAATGCTCCGACAAACAAAACAAGTACATCACACATGGAGTAATCGGTAACCGGTTGCTCTCACCTTGCTGCCAATACAAGTCAGAACGGTAAATGTCAATGACAACAACAATTTGGCAACCATGCTGCATTATCATGCATGAAGAGCCTCGTTGATGTATTCCACCAGTGGTCCACCAGTGATGATTTTAAAGGCAATAATCTGTTTCCAAATCGGTTGTGGGACTGTTGGCAGCTGCAGCTCCAACCGGACAGGTTCGATGAACCAATCCCGCAACGCCTTTTGGATGCCACACTCCTCTGCAGCTATAATGCAGTTGGAAGGCTCCAAAACAGTGGGGCAAACCTGTGGAACGTTTCCGCGGGTGGTACGCACATTTGCTAACTATACAGCACGTGCTCTTTCTCCGGCTTTAACTAGCACCGTGTACGTTTTTGCTCTAGCAGAGCAATGGGTTTTTCGCAAAAGTTGCCATTTTTTTTTCTCCGGAACAGAAAACATGTTCCTTGAGAGAAAGTAAAATTGTACGTTCGCTTGTACGATCGTCTGTGAATGCCACATGCATGCTGCGGCCCGACGGAGCGATTAAACCGGATTCGCTGGAATGCATCAGTGCTTTGAACCAGGGTCAATAGCATAAGCAGCATTTCTCAAATACAGTCTACATCCGCTCGAAACAGGAACCGGATACCGCTGCCAGGAATTACGGAATCGGCGAACTGGCGAGTATATTCGTTCTAAACTTGTTACTTGGTTAGGATAATCAGCTATAGTATAGTATATATCCTAATATATACAGTAATAGTATAGCTTATGTAAGTATTTATTTACAGCGTTTGGTACTTGAAATTAATTCGTGCAAATGGGAAAAAATATGATGAAGGCATAGTTTCAAAAAACTACAAAATCAGGCTGGTGTTTTAGTTGATTTTGGCAAGAAACAACCGCAGTAGTAGGAAACTCTTGATGTGTGGAACTAAGATTCAAATGACGAAAGACATTTATAATATAATTATATAATTTGAAACAATCTTAGAATAAAAAAAAATGTAAAACCTTTCCTACGTTTAAACGAACAGTGAAATGGACATGATACGGACATGATCAACGTAACTCCCGTTTGACGTACCTTGTGATTGTATGATTTTCTATTCGCTCAATAAAGCTACGGGAATGTTTTTTTTTCTACCCTAATCAAACTCACCGCCATTAACGACAGATCATGCGTCAGGGTGCGATCAGGTACACATATAACGTAACAAATAATTGCATCATAGAAAAACGTAGCGTAATGTGCTTGACTGTTTTTTTTTTTAATGTTTGCCTCGTTTATTTTTTAGGTGTCCTGTGACTCGGTGCCGACAGTTGAAATGCTTACCCCTTCGACATGTATTGAGTAATTTATTCGGACACCACCGCGACACCATGGGCTTATAGTGCGAAAACCACTGCCCTGCTGCCCGCGAGAAAGTACGAGACTCTCTCTCTCTTTCTTGATGATTTGGTTTCACGCCAAACTGTTGCTCGATGGTTGTTTTTCTTTCGCGTCTATCGCGTTTTTCCTTCAATTGTCATGGGCAAAAAAATGGTAAAGTAGAATTGATAAAGATAAAGCAACAACACAAATGGTTGCAAAATCGCGACATTCTGAACGTTTCAAATAAGGATACGAGCACTTGTTGAGCAATCCATCTCGGTAAATGTTTTTTTTTTTCAACAAATATTTTTTATCGATCTTGTGATTAAGGAAAAAGGAAACCAAATCCAGTCACGCAGTGCTGACTAGCGTAAAGCGGCAATTCAAATTTGGCTACCGTGACGCTTCCGAATTCAAATCAATTTCCATGCGTTCACCAACCAACGATTACGCTCATATTGCGCCACACTTTCCTTGCGGGCGGACTGGGTGGAGTCA
The DNA here is from genome assembly GCA_000956255.1 of Anopheles punctulatus. Lineage (NCBI taxonomy): Eukaryota > Metazoa > Arthropoda > Insecta > Diptera > Culicidae > Anopheles > Anopheles punctulatus. Next base: position 17,476 of record JXXA01011363.1, on the reverse strand, counting down.
GCTGGACCAACTTCACTCGCCACTACGCCTACTGCGCCTCTGACTATGCGTCACGGAAATAAAATCAACGAGTGGAACGATACTTGCTAATGGAATTAAGCGTACGTGAACAAAACAATACCCGCATACTCTTAGGGTGGAACTGGTTTGAGCGAGTGAAATGTGTAGTGCCGCGAAACTTGTTTCAGTTTTAATTTTGGAGATAAACTAAGCAAAACGACATTCGCAGCAGGTGGCTTCAGTGTCACAAGAGTTCTCTGCCGCATCTAGGGACGGATCGGTTCAGCAAACATAATCATGGACAGCTAGAGAAACTAGTGTTTGATCAGTTGTGCATATTTGCGGAAATATAACTATTTTGGTAATAAGTTGCCGGTGTCATATGTTGATTTTAGCGATACACTTGAACTGGCGCGGCATACCAGTGCTTCTTGAGCGTTTTGCTTTCCCATCCCTTCCACGACAGCTCATTATAGTCGGCATGATGTAATGGGTTTAGGGCTGCGATAGATATCTTTCTGCGATTTCTCCTTCATACTCATTATAGAGAGTTTCATCATAACATTGACCGGTAGAAAATTGTTTTGAAAATTTAATTTGTCAATCAATCAAAAGATTTGATTTGCAAGATTGTCGTCATTGTGAACAAGACATTTCGAATTCAACGAGCCTTTGAAGCTAAAATATAATATATGTAATATTCATATCGACCAAAGGGGTCTTGAAATTCGACCATATTTAAATCATTCACAATACGCAATGCACTACAGTGTACGAAGGAGGAAAACGCAAGAATAAACTCGCTAATAACACTAAGAATAAACGAATATCTTTTTTGCGCATTAAACTAAAAATAAGTTAGGTGGGGTTTTGATTTTAGCAAAACTTTAAAAATGAAATACATCCGGTCATGCATCAAATACAATTGTGTTAAAATGCGGTGTTGTATTGTTTTTAACAGCCTATGTAAATTTCAATGCCAATGACTTTGAATCTTACTATTCCAAGATAAATTTTCTAACGGCATTGTTTTTTCTCACTCTTCACAGAAATTGAAAGGAAAATGGATCGAAATCGGAATCTGATTGGAAAGGTAATAGCAATGTAAGTAATTGTTTGCAATATAAATAATACCATTTTCATGAAACGTTACACATTCAATGGACAAGTGTTATGTTAGTTAAAATATGGTCAAAGATGCATTTATTAACGCATCTTGTGTGTTTGTGTGCCACATGCAAGGCAGCCGTTTAATCGAACAACAAACCTATCAACGTGCCCGGTAGTTCCACTTGTTCCACCCAAACCGAAATGCTTCCAAAAACGTTTCATATTGGTTTACGGAATCCAACGAAGCATCAAGCGTGTGAAAACGTGTGTGACTCGCGTTGCTGTGTGCGTTAATGGGTTTGTGCGAGGTTAGGGGTTTGCGATTTCTGGTTTGACTCCACTTTTTTTGATTCAGTTCTGAAAGACGGCAGCTCTAAGGTGAGCAAAGTGTACAATAATGCACTGACGCGCTGGCGTTGTGAGAGGCATCGGTTGGGAATGAGGCGCCGTGTGTTGTGCTGGTACTTTTGTGTAGTGTTTTTTCATCTATCTTTCGTTCGATTATAAATAGCACCAGTCTCAAAAATCCCCAATAACACTAGCACCCCGTGAAGGGTCACTTAAGTCAGTCTCACAGAACACGTTTGCACCTTTAGCAATGCTGGTGTCAGAATCGCTCCGGCGCACAGTATTTTGTAGGATTGGATTCTAATCGATAGGTCAGAATCTTGTGTGTGCATATCGCCCGTAGCAGTGAACAGTGATTGTAGAACAAACATTCCTGCACTTCGATGATGACACGCGCATCATCAAGCCAGTGTGGCCGCCCAGTGGTGTGGTTTGCATTTGCAATATTCACCGCACAAATACTCCAGCCAGCAACAGCAGTTAATTCTAACGAAGAAAGTAAGGTGTTTAAAGTGTGCAGTGTTTAATGTAACCAATCTTGGTGACTTTTCCGACTATTGTAATGATCGATACTCGGTGCTCCGTTCTTTTAGATGCCACTTCGGAAACCCCCGATTCTCCATACGAAACGCAAACAGCACAATGCACGATTACATCCGGCGATATAGAAGCAAGCGCTCAAGCGTCCATTAGCAAAACGCTGGTAGGAGTATGCGGAACAGGTATCGCGATGTGTGGAAAACCCGTGCAAGCATGTGTGTAACTAATGTTTTTTTCTTTCATGTATTACACAGATGAAATGTTGGGAGCTTTTCAAACTTTGGAGCTCAAACTTTTGGAAGAGTTTCACAATCTCAGACGAATGATACGTGATCCGTACTTCAATCCTCCTCCATTACGGCCATCCGTTTTCAAAGCGATCAAGCGTGTGACAACGCTTTCGAACACTTCCACCGACACAGCATTGCCCCAGTCTGCGAGCGAACAACCCGTTGGAATAAGGACTAGCACCTCTGCCCCTTCGAAATCTGGTGAAAAACAACCAGCATCAAGGAGCACAACGACACCCTCCTCATTTGTTTTTCCCGATAGTTATGAAGACGAAGACGATGAGGAGAGTGCTGCTGGTTTAACGAATAGCTCGACAACGCACAATAGCGATCTTGTCAAAAACATGCCATCTGGTTTCAATACCTCTGGTACGGGCGTGCGGATTGCACTGGACGATAAAAAGACATCTGAAACTAGTCCATCTATCGACTTCAAGCCCATCGACAAGCCCCTCGAAAAAAAGTTTCTCACGTAAGTTTAGTACATTTGTCGCAACGATATTGCCTCCTGGTTATAATATTGCACCAATCAATTTAATTAATTTTTCCCCCAAACAGTGGAGGTCTGCGGGACTATGAAGTGTACCGTTTCAATAACACCGTTATCTCGTCGGGCGATGCGAAAGTTTTCAAATACTTTTGGAAGATTGAAAACTTCATGAAACGAGTCCGGGACGCGGCGAACGTGAATGGAGCGACATTTTCTAGTGCTGTGTTTGTGATCTCTGGACTTAATCTGCGACTACACGCTAAAACGATGCGAAAACCGAATGGCGAAGTGTTGTACGTTCAGCTGGAGCAATTGTCGGCATTTGATGATGCATTGCGCAAAACACCGAACGTTATTCTAGCATCTGGTGCGCTGTATGGGCAGGTGGAAACGAAAAAATTCTTTCGTCATAAAATCATGATACTAAATCAAGTAAGTGGTTTTCGATCGTGTGCTAGAGTATGGCAGAGTAAATTCGAAAAGTCCTTGTTCTGCTTTCAGGATAAGCCATTCAGCGATTTGATTTCTACAGATCTTACAAACACCAACGCTAAGTTCGAGGCACCATTGTCCGCATTGACTGCTGAGCCCTACCTCAAAGACGATAAGTTACTAGTGAAAGTTATAATCTTTCTCTAGGTGATAATTACTGAACAAGCAACAAGCGCAATGCATGGTGACAATAGGTAATAAAACGATATTCCATTTCAATACAATGAATGCCTTTGACAAGAGAATCGTTTAATTTGGTTATTGCGATGGCTTTTTTATTTGATAAACAAGTACAACACTGATCGCCAGAAATGCTGTAGTCATTCTAATGCTTGTATTATCATTCTGCACAATTCCAATCACTGTGTTAATAGCACGATTTTCTACCGTAGAAGCAATTTCTTTTCTTATCATTAGACAACACTTTTCACAGCTTGCATCTTCCTCCCTTTGGCATGATTTCCATATATGGTTGTGCCAGGGGATACAGCGAACGTGACGATTTGAAGCTAGCCAAGTCCGTTACTCGAATGCAATCTTTTCTCGTGGGTCTTACACTCGGCTCAGCCGGTGGCTCATCTTCGGTTTTAGCTGGTGGTTCCTCTACGTCGAGCGTTTGCAGCCCAGCACCACCATCTGCGGTAGAAATTACGTGTATTGATAGAGTACTCCTCGACGGGCCACCCAGTATGATACGATCCTGAAAGAAGATGCAGAAGAGAATTAAATCGGATTTATCGTACTGCATTGCGATTGTTTTGTTTACAAGCCGATGCTCACCTTATAGTAATCCAGCACTTGCTGCTTGGTTAGTGTTCGGAGTTTTTCTGCCTCGACTTGCGCGCGATTGAAATGGTACTGCCTCAAGGAAATTTCTTGCAAATATATATCATATTGTGTAATAAGTCGCTTCGGTTTTTCCAGCAAAAGTACCACTAGTGTCTCCTTGTGGCGATTGAAATCACTTTCCGTCATGTTTTCTAGGTAATCCTACATTGTGAATGGGAATATTTAGCAACATTTGACAAAAGGGTCAATTGAACAAAACTTACCAACATATTGTTGAGGAAGTTTTCTATACGCTCTTCGACGTATGATGGATGGCGAGGGGATTGGACGATAATTCGTAAACCACAGATACCGTTCGCTTTGCGAGACCCACAGAATACCAGATATCCTAGCTGCTCTTTAGTACGAAGCTGATTGTAGCATCCTTCGCTAAGCAGCTGGGACAACATATCGACGTACGTGGAATGAGGTTCCTGTTCGCCGCACTGCAAATATAGTTCCATACAGGAACTTTTGTGGAACTCGTTCGTTGCCTCGAAGATAAAACTTTCGCCTGAAAAATAAGAAAATTACGTATGCACTTCATGGTCTGCTGTGCAGTACTTTTGTATTCAATGGCAAAAGTAATGATTGAAACTTGCTATCTAAAGGATTGCAAAGTTTTCCACCATGCTTACACGCTTCCCCTAGTAACTTGTAACATCTCCTGCAACATTTTCCATTATGCTTGCACAATTCCATTATATGGTTACTAAATTTTCTGAGCCGGTTGAAACATTCTCGCCACCGATTGAAATTCCCTCATATTATTCGAAACCCTGTTAGCATACCGTTTCCTAGTTTATACTCCCGTTTTTGAAGCAGTTGCCTGGCCAACAACGGTAGTAGTTGCGCATCGGTCGACTTGATTTTATCCTCTACCATCCTCGTCAGTTGTAGTGCTTTCTCCTTGTTTACGTTTCCGTAGATGAAGCATTCGATATGGACTCGAGAAAGGAACTGTTCGATGAACATTTGCAAACGCTCTATGGTAAGCACTGTGAAAGTGAATAAAAATCATTAATTAAGGAGAACCATTTGCTAGAGTCAGTATTATATCATACATTGTGTAGCATCTAGAAGCTCTTGTCTTGTCCATGCCTGTTCTGTTAGGAGCAGTGCAAGGTAGTACACCGCATGCTGATAGGGTTGCTTGGTTTGGTAGTTTTTCAAGCTACGAACATACTGTTCCTTAAGAATCTCAAACCGGCGTCGATCGATTTTGAAATTGAACATACTATTCAGAACCTTCTCCAGCAATATACTCTGTTTGTGGCTGTAACCGCCGATCGATAGCTAAAAAGGGAAACGTGAAATGATGTTACATTTTTGTTATTGGAGCCATTCAATGTATCATTGCTTACGCTTATGCCGGAAGTTGTGTTGCTGACACCGAATCCCAAGCCTGCCAGATCTGCCTCGAACAAGAACTCGTTCAGATGATCTTTCAGTAGTTGCACATAAAGACGAGTTAGATTGCAGTTCAATGGATCAGAGTATGCGATCGGACTGTTGAAATCGATGTTCATTATTGTTTTTGGTTTAAGAAACTCTACGTCTTGTTTAAACCATGTGCGCGTGGTTGGCGTGTCGTGGACAATGGTAGGAAAGTTCTCCACACCACTGTCGATGGGCAGCAGCTCAAAGTTAGTCGGAATAAATGGATTTGGTTCGGGTAGTTGTAGATTATCGTTCAAATCCGGCGTTGACCAATACTGCAAAACAAAACTAATAGAATCGGGGAAATTCACTAGTCGTGAAGGATTACTTACCTCCAAAATCGAAGGATCGATTTTATGTACACCATACTTCGTTCCATACCACCGTTCTTGTGCATTTGTCAACGATTCACACTTTTGGGCCACGATGATGAGTCTTGCTTTATCGGGAGTTAGTTTACTGACGAGCTCTTCCACCAAATCAGGCCGCCATTCGGTAATCAAGTAGTGCGCCACGAGAACATCTTCCAAAGGAAACATATGCATTGAGCTGACCACGTTAGTCACAAGCGTGGTCGGATTTTCTTTGTCTTTAAACCGAAATAACATTTCGCACAGATTGCAATGCTCTTCGAATATCCATTTCTGCGGTCCTTTAACACGCAACATATTGATGTACTGGAAAATGAGCTTTACTGTATCATCAATATGCTCGAAACCTTCCTCCGTTAAATCCACCATCACATCGAAGCTGCCAAATCCTCTGCCTAAGCTGTAATACCCACTCATGAGCTTATTGCACCAGCCCCTAGCCTTTAACTCGGACAGTATGCTTCCTTTCCCTTCGTGTCCAATAAGATGGCTTACATAATGTTCTGGTCCCGACTTGTAGTACCGTTCCAGATCTTCCATTTGGAAGGATATGCTCAGGGAGCGTGTATCTTTCACAGGTATTATGTATGTCTTGGTCCTTAGTTGATCTTCTCCGTACGGCATGTCGGGCCACACGGGAGCAGTGACATGTTTATTTTCGATTTGTGAGAACATCTTGATAACCATCTTCTCAAGATCGTCTAAACTCTCCTTTCCGAACACTGCGAGACTCATGATGTTGGATGAGTACCACGTATTGTGGAACTTCATCAGCTCATCGCGAACATTGATGTTGTTCATGCGCGGCTGTTCGTAGAGTGTTTCCTTGTTTCCGGTGCCGAATTGATTGTAAGAATGTGTCGCTTTGCATAGGGACTTGTTTACTTGTTTGACGCGCCACGAATCCTGTGATAAATTTTTCTCGTGTTCTGAATTCACAGCATTGATTTCCCTATCGGTGACTTCCTCGTTAAAGAGCGGGGCAATGAAAAATTGTGAAAACCGATCCAGCGCATCTTCGAGCTTATCCGGTATCACGTCAAAGTAGTATTTCGTCATATCGGAACACGTTGCCGCATTGGAACTTCCACCATTCATCTTGAGGAACGATGTGTATTCATCCTCCTTGGGGTACTTAGCTGTGCCAAGAAATAACATATGCTCGCATAGATGTGCCAAGCCAGGTATTACCAGTGGATCGCTAAGATGCCCGACGGCAACGGAGAGTGCTGCCGCCGATTGGTCCGTGGTAGGATCGGATATTAGAATCACTTTCATTCCGTTCGTCAGCTTCAAACCACGATAGTCGCGATTATCCTGGATGGATTTCGTAATAGTGTTGATACGCTCGAACGGCATATTTGCAGTTGGCTGAGCAATCGGAACCGAAGCATTCGATAACTGCGCTTTGCTGGAGAGCACAGAAGCCATTCTAGAATGAGTGTTGGTGACTAATCGATTGGTGTGTATCGCTCGTCGTGCTGTTGAACAGGTAAGGTGAGTCGCTGCTTGATGACTGCTAAACAGAAAAATATGGTTTAGCCGATGCCACGTACAACTCGATGCGATTTACCTTAACTGAATGCTTCGAAATCTACTACCATTACGACAGAGTTGTCCGTGTAACATATGAGAGGCACATATAACAGCTTTAGTTAACATTAACACCCCGATGAGAGAAAATCGTGTATTACCAAAACATATGCGAAAAGTTTTTTTATGTTGACAACACACGCTGCAAAAATAGAACTGTCCTAGAACTGACGAACTGACAATCATAAGCTCGCTGTCATGTCCATGGCTGTTATACTGATTGCCGAGTTAATTTAAACACCAGCAATATGATCCGATTTGTGGCCGATTTGTGCTTTGAGTTACTAGCGGAAATAGTATCAAAACTCAAAAAAAAATAAACGAATGTGAACTTATAAAATAAAGTAGTTGCCACTATTATAGATCATATAATGCCGGTCATGCAATGTGACGACGAGTTGTTGTACGAGTTGTTATACACATGACCTAATCGAAATGTCAGCATAAAAACATAAACAAAGTCTGGTCGGTATTGAGTGAAATTGTAGGCGTCTTGAAATTTTTATACGGAAAATAGAAAAAAATCGCATAAAATGGGAAAAGGAAAAGCGGAAGTTGGTACGCCAAAGTATCTGGCAAATAAAATGAAAGCGAAAGGACTACAGAAGCTTCGGTGGTACTGCCAAATGTGTGAAAAACAATGTCGCGATGAGAACGGGTTCAAATGCCACACCATGAGCGAATCGCATCAGAGACAAATTCTACTTTTCGCGGATAATGCTGGCCGATTTATCGATGGGTTTTCACAAGAGTTTCTCACGGGCTATCTGCAGATATTACGCCGCCAGTTCGGCACGAAGCGTGTTGCAGCAAATAAGGTGTATCAGGATTATATTGCTGATCGTCATCACCTTCACATGAACGCTACCAAATGGCACTCGCTTTCGGATTTTGTTAAGTATCTTGGTCGTAACGGACACTGCGTCGTGGACGAGACAGAGAAAGGGTGGTTTATCACTTACATTGATCGCGATCCGGAAACATTGGCTATGCAGGAAAAAATGGCCAAAAAGCAAAAGATGGATAAGGACGACGCGGAACGGTTGGCGGAATTCATTGAAGAACAAGTTCGCCGTGGTAAGACGGAGGACGAACCGTGCAGCTCAGGTTACTCTGAGTTAAAACGTGAAAATGAGGAAGAAACCATAAAGATTGACCTTAAACTGTCCAGTTCTAAGTCACAGCCGGCTGCACCAACACTCATCACCAAAAGGCCATTTGATTTGGAGGACTCGAAAAAGGAGAAAAAATTAAAACCATCGTTAAGTGGCGGAGACACCAAAAAATTATCTGCACTAGATGAGTTAATGCGAGAGGAAGAAAAGAAAAAAGAAAAGAGCAATCGCAAGGACTACTGGCTGGCGGAAGGAATAGTTGTAAAACTGGTAACACGATCGCTAGGAGAAAAATATTACAAGGAAAAAGGAGTAGTGGTAGAGGTAATCGAAAAATATCGCGCTAAAATTAAGCTGCTTGAAACAGGCGAGAAATTGAAAGTAGATCAGGCTCACCTGGAAACTGTAATCCCTGCCGTAGGTAAACAGATTTTGGTTTTGAATGGTGGATATCGTGGTAGTACCGCCACATTAAAAGCGATTAATACGGAACGCTACAGTGTGACGATAGAAATAGCATCCGGTCCACTAAAGGGCAGACTAGTTAGCAATGTCGCATACGAAGATGTCAGTAAACTTTTTGTGTAATATTTTTTAGCTCTTTAGCGCATCATAAGACGAATGCTCTTTTGAATGAATTAACATAGATTAATGTACAATAATTTTGTTTATATTCTTGATACCTTATATGAAGGTAACAAAATAAAGGTTAATCATAGTTGTGTACATACATGTGTTGTTTAAATGAAACGGTTGAATTTGTGTAAAAAAATATGAACTTAGCACCGAGGTTATAGAAATCGGTTCAAATGCTCTTTTCTAGAAACATCATAAAATGAAAACGTCAAGCAGTGGACTCTACATAAAAAATGTAAACAAACATATTCACCGCCAAAATAAATGTCATATCCGACAAGTCAAGTCGCTGCGGTAAGGAACAATAAACAAAGAACTGGTAAAACATGGATTCGGATAGGATTTTACGAAGGTCCAATCGAATATCTCTATCATTAAGCCATAAAAAACGAAAAGGAAGCCAACGTTCGCCACTCAATGATGAACAATCTAGTGTGGAGTCAACATATAGTGAATCCTTTACCGATAACACGCCTATTGTGGAGAAACAGGGGGGACCCTCAAATTTACCGCTTTCGGAAACGGTTCACAAGCATCACCTGATTACAACAGAACTCGATACATCAACCACGGTTCGGAAAGAGTTACGATCACCGGAAACTGTAATTGTACTAAGTGATGATGAAAACGATTTTCAAACTCCATCGAAAAAATCCATCCGAGAGTACTTTACTCCATCCAAACATCAGAATACTAGTCCTTGCTCGTCGCGTGTTTGGACGACGGGTGGAAAACACAAACAACCTGGTAAAAGATCAACATTTTTCATTATTAAAATAATGGTAACTATCAATTGTTTACTATTTACTGTTAACTGTTTCAGGAAAATCATCAACAAAAAAATCATCCACTACTGGTTCGCAAACGATACCTAAAAAGGATACCGGAAAAGCACGTAGGAAAATTTGTCCAAGCACTAACATCAAGATGCTTACAAAAAAGTATTTCGACGATTCGCAGAAACAAATTACGAATTTTTTCAAGAAAGATGAAGATCCTAACCGAATCGGATACTGCCGCGTGCTGGAAAAATCTGTGATGCCCGCAATCATCACTGGCGACCTGGACGTAGAGAGCATGCTTAGCGTAATGGTTGACGAAGGCACGGAGCGCTTAAGTTTTTCACAAAATCATTCACAAAACTTGCCCGGTGGGGGGGTTGAACTGAGTCCCTCTAAAATCATGGAGCGTATTGAGCGTGTGCAAAGCGAGTGCTACGATCCTATACGCGAAGACTGGAACATGGAACGCGTTGCAGTTCCGATTGTCGTATCGGACGTAGTTAGTAATGATGAAAATGACAACAGTGTCATTCTGCACGACCAATGCCAAGAGACTGAATCAAAGATAAGACTAAGCACAACGGACAAACAAAGGCGAGAAAGGGCGAGTGGAATTTTTAAAACACCAAAGCATGCAACAAGCATACGTACCGGATCCACTGCCAAAACATCAAGCGCTAAAACATCGAGGAATAAAAGTTCTCGTGGTGGTAAAGGTGGCAAGAAAATTGTTTGTCCGCCGTATAAAATTATCGCAGGAACCAACTTTGCCGTTGATGCATTCCGGTACGGTGATATCGAAGGTGTAACTCACTACTTTTTAACACACTTTCATGCGGATCATTACATTGGACTAAAGAAAACATTCACGAAGCCGCTCATAATGTCTGAAATAACAGCAAGGCTGGTAAAGACGTTCATAAATGTTTCGGAAGAATACTACCATCTGATAAAACTGCATGACGCCATCATTATTGATAACGTGGAAATTATCGCCCTTGATGCCAATCAGTAAGTACTAATCGCGCCAATCAGTGATCCGTCAGTCGCTTATATAACCCTTCTTTACTTTCTTCTCTGTCATAAAGTTGTCCTGGTGGAGTAATGTTTCTCTTCCGATTGCCGGATGGGACAAACATTCTACATACGGGAGATTTTCGTGCGTCCCCTGAGATGGAAGAGTATCCTGAGTTTTGGAACTTCCCGATTGATTGCATTTACCTTGATACAACGTACCTTTCGTCCAAGTACGCCTTTAAGTCGCAATGGGAGAGTGTGGCGGACGCGAGAGAGACAGTCTCTGCATACCTGAAGAAAAACATCGGCATGAAGGTGCTTATTGTGTGCGGTAGTTATCTAATTGGGAAAGAGAAAGTTTGGCAAGAGATAGCTTTGTCCACTGGGCTGAAGGTGTGGACTGAACCAAATCGATGGAAGGCGCTGAAAGCGATTGCCGAACCGCAACAACTGTCCCTGCTGGTAGCTGATCCCCTTGAAGCCAATATCCATGTGCTAGCGATGAATAAGCTATCATACGACGTATGTATCGAATACTTTAAACAAGTGAATAGCGACTGCGTTTCTGATAGTGCTACCCGTTTTTGTTTTCTAGGAACTGTACGAGTATTTGCAGCAGTTTCCTGATCGGTACGACAGCGTCATTGCTATCCGACCTAGTGGATGGGAGAAAAATAGTAAACCGCAGTATCGAGGTAGGATCAACATAATCGGAGTCGAATATTCGGAACACTCTAGTTTTGAAGAGCTTAAAAGGTTCGTTCGGTATCTTCGACCGCGAGAAGTTATCAGTACTGTGCCATACGGAAACTCAAATCAGAACCGAACGCCAACGGTTCCTGCTTCGTGGTACCAAGGAGAAATTCGGCCCCAACGCAAAGCATTGCAACTATCAATAACAAATTACACTACGCCAGCTAAAGGAAACACAACTAGTGTGTCTACAGAACCCTCTGGATGTTTGTTATCACGGACAAAAGAACTACTGAACGTGAATGACGATACGCTCAAAATCGATACCATCTCAGACGAGGTCATAGCATTAGACACCAGTGACGAGGAAAATTCTATAAAAAAATCCGAAAACGGAGAAGTTTGTTACGATAGTGATTGGTTATCATGACAGGATAGAATTAATCCACGTTATGTACTACTACTATATAACTTGTAAGACTAAGACGTCATGTTTTGAGCGTAAATGAGCGTAGCTTTTACAAGAAATAGATGATTAGATATGGTAAAAAAAAAATCATTCACTTGTGGCTGTGCCCATCATAAACTGTTCTGTATGTTATGATGGAGAAATTCGGTAGTATTTAACATTTTTATAGTCAAAGTTACACCTTTGCATACGTCTGGAATGTGTAGCCACACTTTGGTGGATAATAGAAAAACTCATACGGTAGATTTTCGGTGTTTTTAGTTGAGTCTGAGTTCTAGGTTGAGTACAACTCATCGTGAGGCTACTAATGGCGGTATACAATTTCGTTTGATAAGACCTATTTTTTACTGTGACCATGAGACTCACAGTAGAATGATAAGAAAATATTGATTTACAATATTCGTGAAGCTCGTGATTGGTTTGCTTCAGGTATAATATCCGAATAATACAATTTATTTTTGCTGCTAAACTATATTCATTAAAACGCTTGCATTTGTACTTCATGTCGCATCTATTTTTTATCACTATGTACACGTTCGTTTATTCCCTAGGATGGTGTGCTAAGTATGCAGTGATGGAAAAGGTAAATGGCAAGATTTTTTATGTCAGCCTGCACGTTATAGTAACGAATCAAGTTGCTGATGCTGTTGGTTCATTGTTCTTTCCTATGCAACGAGCGTCATCATCACGGTTCATGCTCGTTATTATGAATCCTCATTATGATTATCTCAAATCCCTCGCGGGTGGAGAGTGTGCAGCATGGTCAGCGTGTCTTGTGAGTGTATTCTAGGACCGTGAATGAGAATCCAATGTCTTCGCCTCGACGTGCAAAACAACTTATTTTCTCAACTACTCCCTTCGCCAGTGACCGGCAGGACGTTCGTGTTGGTTGATTTGCTTGTCTTCTAGTTTTAACGTAAAGGCACCCTCGCACACACACACAAACTCAAGATACCGCGCATAGTTTGGCCTGTTGGAAAGTATCGTCTGTAGGATAAAGTAGGTACGTCTTTTGAACGAACACAAATACACATTTGTGCATACTAGTTGGTGGGACTTTGCTCCAGAGAGTCATGGAGCTCTACCCCGTCCCGGATCTGCTTGAAAGTGCAAATTTTTTCTCTACTTTCTATTGGATATTCACGCTCCTCGCACTCACGTCGGTTGTTTTCCGTCTGGTGCGTTGGGAGAGCGTCAATTTTGTCCGCATCTGTCCGTCCATCACGATGATCGTCAGTCTCAACATTATGCTGGACTCGATTGTTGATGGAACGGGTATTCTTTTCTTGATGTCTGAATTCCTGTCGTACCGCATTAAATTATGTGCGAGCGATGGAAAGTGCCCGGAATGGGGGAAGCAAATTTTCTTGATAGTCTATCTTTGTCCTTCGCTACTTTTTGTTTTGTCGCAGCTGAATCGCGTCCGTGGGTAGGTTCTCATCTTCATCAGTAGCTTTAGCGGTCACGTCGTTTCTTCCGTTTTGCTCCACGTTTGTGTGTGCATCTTTACCGCACCGATGGAAAACATATACTAAAAAAAATAAAATAAAATAAATTTTGATAATATTTATAATGAGTTATTTTAATCGGTATAGATATGAATAAATGTAATGTATTACAACTCAGTATAAAAGCAAGACATTGTGTATATGTATTGAATTAAATTTAGAACACGTAATGCGGCGTTTCGTTTAGCATTGGATTTTTGTAGGTGGAGGTAACTTTGTTGTTAGTTTTTTTTGTTTTTATATTTTTAGACTTTAAAAGGTGGACCTGGGAGCGATAGTTGCAGATGATGGTTACAATCATCTCATTTCGACCGTCTTCCTTTAGGAAGGCTGACAATCTAGCTATTGACGTAAAATTAGTTAACTTAGCTGGCAGGTCGACCGCCTAGGATATTACATAAAGAAAAAGAAAAATAAGGACTTAATATCTGTATTATTTCATACCGATATTTAGGGTACCATATTTCTATATGTTTGCTGTACGCAGATGAGTCGATTTACACTCGAAAAAGTCAAGCACTTCTCTTTTTATCCTAAAATTTATTCATCCATTGTCATAAATGTATCGTAAAGTCGGTTTTTAATGAGTCTAAAAATGTTATGATTTGTTAACTAAAGAAGCTAGTAACTTAAAGTCATTTCCAAATGCAGCTTTAAAAGTGTGCACATGCACCATTCAGTTGGGTGTGTTTGTGTGAACATGATATTACATTTCTTGAAATGCCACTCAGTACAGCACCCACTAAAGGTATCAGTTAAATGAAAGCGTTCACTGGGAAATAAAATAATCTGCCAACGGGAGAAATTCTACAAAAAAAAAAAATACTGAGGGAGTTAATTGCAGCCGACTGTTAGAAGTCGCGCGGACATGGGGTCGCCCAGTTGCTGGTAGAGACGATCGGACATTGGTTCGATGCAAATTAACACATTAAAGCTCGTTGTGTACTATCCACCCGGAAGCCAAGGCAACGGTCGCCTTTCCTTGTCTGAGTGAAACGCTTGTGCAAGGTGAGGCACCTTTTTTGCCGGCATTTGCCGGGCTCCAGGCTTCAGGACGCTGTGCTGTATCCGTCAGCACTTTACACTTAATTTTTTGCGTGCTTGCTATCGGAACCGATTTGCTAAGCGTTTTCGCAAGCAAAAGAAATTGTGTGAATGAATTTTTTGTCTTCGCTTTCTTGGACTTTCTCCGCCACCAGGAACTGACCTCTCTCTAACACAAAAGGATCTTTGTAGATTGCGAATAAAAAAAAAACAACACAAAAAATGTGCCGGTGGTAAAGAAAGTGAGAAGTTTGTCGGACACCGCAATAAGTTCAGCTCGGACTGGAGCCGGCGACCGTAGACCGCTGCGTGGAAAATTTTACTCAATTTGAGGGTTTGAATAATAAATTAAATTATGCTTTCGATTTCACTTGACCTAGCTCGGACCAGGCTGTTGCAGCAGAATGTCGTTCCCGAATCTGGAAGACGGGGGAAATAAAATGACCACTTTAAAGTGCGACCGCTTTGCACCAGGCAGTTATTGTCTTCCGACGGTTAAAGCTTCTGGCTGCACTAATTCAGTAACGCGAAGCTATTTCTTGGGCACGATTTGACAAAACTGTAGTGCAATTACAAAGAATCGTTTAAAATTTAGTAGTGATTAAAATTGGTCAGGAATGAATCCCATTCATAGTTGTTTTTTTTAATATAACATACTGATTAGTATAATTATAAAATTTACTAAAAAGCTAGGACAACACCAGAAAATGCGCATAAAAGCAGTATTTTTATATGCGGTATTATTATTATTGTGTATTACTTTTGCAACAAGACCAACGTGTGCCTAAATGACAGTATTTATTTTTGGTACGTCCCATATTCATTAAACATGACGACTATTACCATCATTTACTCGCCAAACGTCTTGGTCAAACTACTTCCTCTAATGTTCACTTAAAAAACGATGATGCGTCGTGATATTAAAGATTCATACACCACGGCCACCAGGTGTAGAATATCGCCATGGTGCTTTGGATGTTTACTTTTTTTTTGCCACGGCTGGGAAATGTTCATTACGGCTCAGGGATTGCGTCCGTGCGGGACGAATATTACGGCGAAATATGGAGGGATTTGGAAGGAAAGCTGACAACGATGACGTGTTGTATGCTTGTATAATTAGAATGATCTCATCATCAGCTTCGGTGGGGTGGCCCCCAGTTGGAGAAGCAAAATCTCAATTCATTACATTTTCATGATCTACCATCACGCACATCGTTGGCCGGTTGGTAGTATGGTCATGACAATGCGAAAAGACGGCCATCGACCAGGGGGTGAAAAAAAAACATCATACGCATGTTTTCATCGATGTACAGTCTTTGAGAAGCAGTAAGAAATTTGCATGATAGAAAGTTTTACTACACACACACACACAGCAATCTGCAGCATCAATTTTTATACGGTAATGTTTTATTTTTAAACTAGATATTTCTAGACCGTGCATTAAGCTATCATCCTTTGGGAGAAGCCTGTTTCGTCTCATTTCGATGCTGCAATTCACACAGCAGTACTGCTGAGGGGTAATAGTATTTTGGTAAGAGACGAGACCAAATAAAAGTCAATTTTAATAACAACACTTTTGAACGTAAGAAGTCGTCCACCCAAACGTGTCCTACTGCTCGCATGTTGGTGTGAGTGACCCGTACTGATGGTGGTGGTGGTGCGTACATAAGAAAAGATGTGTTTACGCGTAACTAGTAACATTCATGAGAAGCAGAACAGCAAAGACTCTCTGGAGATGCATAAAATCTTAAATACTCACGCATTCCCTCAGTACTGTTCGAAATTGACAAAAAAAGGACGAGCGAACCGGACCAGGAGTGCGGGCTTAGGCAACTGACAACATTACTGACGGACTTTTAACTTTCGCAGCAAATAGGCTAGGGTGCCACTCCATGTCCAATTTCGCCCGAGGGGATACGCGCAAAGCGCGTGGTTTGACGTAATGAGAACATTTGGACGGCTTGAGATGGGACGCGAACGCTGTTTATTGAGTTAGCCTACAGGGGGGGCAGAAACGAAGGTGGAATGCGAGAAAGAGAGAGAGAGTGCGAAAAAGAGAGTGGGAGAGAGTGAAAGGAAATAAGTCTGCGGGATTGTTGAATGTGTGTCAGCTAGATTTTAAGCATAATTGAATTTATTTTTTTCAGTCATTTCGAGTTTATCAATGTACCCAGAGGCATGATGAGATTTTAAAAAGTATAGTAATATTTAACATCACACGCAATCACTTTACCTAAAATTTCGATTTATCTTTATCATGTTATGAGTATATTTACCTCAAATGATTGTCTTGCAGCAAATTGTCTACATTCTGAGTTAAAGTTGAACATTAGAAATTAAAAAAAAAATACATAAAGGAAGTGCCAATGATAATGGGTACGGTTGTCTAATGCCTGAGTTGTCAAAAATCATGGACTGCAAGAAAAAAAACTACAAAATTTGGTATAAGATTTTTTGAATAAAATATTGGCGCACAGCGTAGAAAAAGGAAGCATATAATTTTTATTCAGGACAATCATCCAAAACTTAAGTCATGGGATGCAAAAACGTGATTATTTTATAATTGACATAATATAGTAGATATACTCCTGGTCAACCAGCTGACGTATTTGTCATTGACCTTTTTTGGGCAGAATTTAAGAACGCGTTGCTAAACATAAAGATAAGATCTTCAAAGTATCTGAGCTGGCTGTCAAAGGTAAATCGATTT
>JXXA01011361.1:0-16408 GCA_000956255.1 Anopheles punctulatus | reverse complement strand
ATTCCAAAGCAGTGACCCGATCAGGCTTTCGACCCGTGGCAGACGCTAGCGGATGCTGCTGGAACCTCGTCCGGAATCGTTATGAGCCTTATATTTATATCATTCACCATCGACCCCGAAGGGGGGTTGGAGTTGCCCGTTGCCTTCGGTTGCCCGTCTTATGCTTGCTATAGAAACGACATAAAAATAACAAAAAAAAATA
This sequence comes from Anopheles punctulatus, assembly GCA_000956255.1. Taxonomy (NCBI): domain Eukaryota; kingdom Metazoa; phylum Arthropoda; class Insecta; order Diptera; family Culicidae; genus Anopheles; species Anopheles punctulatus. The sequence goes on along the minus strand of JXXA01011361.1, from coordinate 16,206 downwards.
TAACAACCAAAAAAAAAACAAAATAGACACCACATCGACCTTGGCTTGGGTTTTGTCGATTTGGTTTTGGCGTTCTTTGACGTCCCCCCTGCCGATTGGCATCTAATGCCTTCCGGCTGCAGCTAAATGTATCTAAGAACGGCGGGGGCGAATCGCGCACAGAACATCCCCGTAGCGGCCTCGTCCGGCCTCGCCTAGGATAAGACGGTGAGCGCGAAATGGCACCGAGAATGTTAAATTCTGCAAATGGTTGCTCAGAAGCGGGTGAAAAAACAACAACACTACCGCCCGCTCGTCTTCAAACTGTCCAATTATTCCGCTCACATTTTGGGCAAATTTGTGCACGTTTTCGGACGCCGCACTCGGGGTCATATTTTCTACCCACGGTCTGTGCAAAACGTGACACGGAACTGCGAAGCGAGAGCGAGAGAGCGTTCGGTGGCAAAGTTTGAATTAATTTACGAAGCTTGCCTCACGGTTTGTGATGCAGGGACGTAAGGATTGGTCCTTCGAATCCGTGCGTTGGTGTGATGTTGCCGTTTTTTTTTATCTCCGATCAACCCTAACAATCCAGCGAGGTCCATTTGGTACCCGTGGATGTAGCCTTATCTGCTCCGGTGTGTTTGTAGCTGGAAGAGGGAGCACAGAAAAAGCACAGCGGAGGAAAAAAAAAACAAAACAAAAAAATACGAGCACGATATCTTCCCATAGTAGCTGTTCATAATGACCTGTATCCTGTACATGGCGCAATTAAAACAGCAAGCGGAAAGTTAAACATATCCCGGAGTTTTCGGAAGTCAGGCGCAGACTGGGTAGTCTGTTTCTTGTTACTTTGCTTGTGCGTTAGGCAGCTGCTCTTCCTGCTGCTGCAAGAAGTAGAGCTCCCCGGTACCGGTGACCGGAAGCTGGCCGAAAACTTGTCGAATAATTAGATTCTGTTGCTTGCGTTGCCTTTTTTTGTTGGCAGTGCTCTTTTTTTTTTTTCTTCGCTCCCTTCGCGAAGAACCATTTGCCGAGGTCCGCCGGCGTTGACCGGCGTGCTGTTTTCTTATCCGCGATAGCTTCCCGGATGTTTGCCTTGTTTCGACGGCGATGTGATAGATCGCATTATCTCGGTGTCGACAGTTGGACCAACTTCTTGCTGGTGCGCTCGCTTGTCCACCCGGTATCGGCAAAGGAAATCATTATTCGCGCCCCGATGCCTTCGCTCGCAAGGTGGAAGGGGCAAGGATGCAGGATGGGCAGTGTCGTGTTCCGTTCGTCCGCTGCGTTCGATTGTTGCGGGTAATTTCCGTTTTCGTAAAGTTTGCTGGCCCGGCTTTTAGCTGATCGGCTCATCGTAATGAAATAATAATTCTTCAATTGACGAGCTCGAATGCACGACCCGGCGGTCTCGGGTTGATTGGTGCTTTCACGTCACTGCATTATTCGGAAGGAGCACGATAAATGAATAAGCCGTGGGTGCCGATCATCCGAACCATCCGATGTTTGAACGTCTTACGGTACGGCCCATGCATGAGCTGGCTTGCTAGCTTCTGGAAATGGAAATCGATACATCTACTTTCTCCGAAGACGGCTCAATTTCTGCTTCATTTCACACAAACCTCCGATATGCTTCGGGTGGTGGTTACTTTGTTCTAGGTAGTTTGAGGGGTGCTCTGGGCTATTTCGCAAATTCATTCGAACCGGGCCACACCCATCCCACCATACATTTTCCTCCAGCCGCCACCACACCACCCCTAGTGTGATATGTGTGCTTAGTAAGAACAAATAATTTAATCAGCTTGCCGAGCTTCTGTGCTTCAGTGTGCATGTGTGTGTGTGTGCGCGTGTCCATGTCTCGGAGTGAGTTATTATTTGCTCAGCTTCCATAAATCTCCATTATTGCCGACGCCGGTTGTTTTGGGTGCTGGATGCCGCTAGTTTTCTAATCGGTGTGATTTATTCGACCCACCCATTGCATCTGACACCGGCTGCCCCCACCGGGGCAGTTTGGTCCGGGGCAATCCGGAAATTGGGCCATTTTTGAGCCGCCGGTTTTTGTATTTGCCATAGATAAACAAATAAATAACCACTTTCAATCAATCACGCATATTACTGTGCGCATGCCGGGGAGAGGGGGACGTCGGGGGGGAGGGTGCCGGTGTGTGGTAAGTATCTGTCCGTCAGCTAGTTGGTTTGAAACGATCGGTCGTAAAATGGGCGAGCATGTGAGCGAAATGGGGCTAATAACTTTATTTCGCTAGCGCCGGCGAAGGGTGTACTTTGAAGGGCCCATGAAGTAGGGTAATGGTGTTTGTGCGTGGTGTGTTTTTGTCGTTAACGAAAGTTTCTTAAATTTGGTCCTATGCTTTAAATAAACGCCTTTTTTATGGCAATGGAAGTTTTAAAATTGAAGCAGCGATAACGATGGCGACAGAATAACACAACCTGCATTGCATAAAAAAATGGTTTTTCCCTGTTATTTTGAAGAGAAATCTATGCATTGTTAAGGTGCATGGAGTTTATTTTCGGTAAAAGTAATCCTAATCAGTATATTTATTTTCAATTTCACGTAATTTGAGTTAGAAATTGGTTACATAAACTTATTTATTTTTATTATTTAGAGGAGAAAGTTACATAAACTTAGCTTAAATCAGAAATAACGTTAAAGACAAAATTATTTTAAATTAAAAAATAGCAAAAACAACATCTTACACGCATTTCATTTAACAAGAAATGGATAGAATATCCTCTAGAACAGATGTGCTGTGCTGTTGTGCTTAAGTCATTTGAAGTAAAAGCTCTTATGTAAAATGAATCCTCACCCTTTAGGAATTCTTCTGTTTGTAATTTAAATTAGTACGCTTAATTAAAAAGAGTGGTGTTCTAAATACGATTTCCCAACATCGTTTTAAAAATGCTTCGTTTTTTAATTGTTATCATACCTTTCATTTAATAAATATCCTTGGCAATGTGCTTCGATCATGCAGTTTTTCGAATATAGCTCATAACGCTAGAGCATTTTCCTAAAACAATAAAGTGTAGTTTTGTATATCGATAAAACTTAAATTGAGTTAATCTATTTTTCATGGAAAGATTCCTACTCAACAGTCTACCGGTCGCTTTTTCTCTCTTCTTCTCTTTTTTATATCTTTATCAATTCGAATTTATTACAAACATCCATTCGGAGCTAATCCTCCCACTGGACGAATTGGGGTGGGACATGAAATCCGATACTTTAGTTTAGGATCGTCGTAAACTTTTTTTCACCCCTTTTCGTGTCGGCCGAACTTCATTTCCATATCAAACAACTTATCCTATCCCGAAAGGGATTCTGTTCGGTCAGAGATTTTGACTGGCAAAAAAAAGAGAGAAAATAAAAAAGCGGAAAAGAAATTTGTCCCCAGATAACAATGTTAACAGTTGACGCCAGTTAACAGTTTTTATTTATCCTCGACAGATTATGTCCTGCAATGCCAGCGCTGCGATGGAGCATGGCTAGCAGCAGCAGCACACAAAGCCGTGTCCCATTTTTTCGTGCTTCAAAGGCAATTCTGAGACTGGAGAGGCTGTGTATGACACAACAAAAAAAAACAAAACATTAAAAAAAATCATCAAAAAAAAATGAACGACGAGACAGGCGCTCCTGAAATGCCGCCAAGTGTTTACTGTAAATGAAGAGATGAAGAGGTTTTGAGCCGAGTTTGGAGGGGGGCGGGCGGGGGTGTTTCTCTCTCCCTTGCACTTCATTCGTTGCTTTGCAAACAGTTTCCAACGGACACATAAATTTGAGGCGTAAACGGGCCCCGAAACCGAACCGTGACGGGACGAACGGGACCGGGCCCCTCGGTCGGGTGCGTCGCAGGAGTCGACGGATTAACCTAATTTTTATGCCGGTTTTTCGGTTCGGTAACCGAGTCAAAGGGTGGCTGCCTTGGCTTTCACACCCAAATTGGCCAATTGGGAACCGTAATCGGTGCCGTAATCAGCGTTACACTGAAAATACCTTACCACGACGGCCATCGGGTCGGGATGGGTTTGGCGGTTGAACATGTGCCGTTTACCCAGTGGGTTTTCATTTCCTACGCATGCTGCGCTTGTTCACGTCGCAGTTTGTTTCGTTCGAAGGTGCCTGTGGTGCCCGTGGGCCGGAAAACTAGTGGTAACATAATTTGTCTTACCCGGAGAGGAAATGGGGCAATTATACGGTTGGATTCCACAGAATATATGTGTATGCTTTGCGATAGCTATTTTAATTTTAAATAACTTTGCATGATGTCGAGAAATTTACCTAACTAAAGCTTTGAAAAAATTTGAACAGAATTTGTGCCGATTAATTGGTTGCAACAGGCTTATTAAAGGTACAATTTGGTTTTGCCTAACTAAGAGTAATATTTAACTAAAAATTTAAAATTTGGACCAATTACTCTATAGGCCTGTTCATGGAATGTGGAACCTAAGTATTGTCGTTTAATTTATCCAGAAATTGACATCAATCGGTACTTGACATAGTTTCTCAAAACTAAAAAAAAAGATCAATTGATACATTCTTTGATCGTTAGTGTTCGTATGAACAAGTAGGAAAGGAGAAGTATACGAGGCAATTGAAGAATGAAAAGATGAAAAGAGATTTTTGTTGTTGAATGTTCTTTTAATTGAATGTTAAATTGAAGTCAAATGAGATTCACTAGTCTTTCAGTTGCAGAAGAAGTTGACTTCTTTAATTTTCCTTACAATTTCTATGTTTGCAATCAGCATTGTGTTTTTCCAAATTTATATTAGAGCGCCATATGTGAGATTTGTACTCGAATAAATTTGCCTTCCTGTGAACCAGTGTTATCAAGCGAATTTCAAGTCATAATGCACTCACACCAACTACCGGTTCGTGTTTACGTTCGCTCGTAAAATGTGGATAAGCTGAACATTGAAACAGTCACTTCAAATAGCATCGAACGCAAGGAGCGTCCCACTTCTGAGAATAAAATCGCAATCGTCTAACAAATGTGCTCCGTTCCGGATATGGCGTGAGTACATTTGCTACATGGCTGATATTATTCATTCTAGGATAATGCAGGCCAAGAGGAATACACACGCGGGCAACAAAATTTTGTACATTATTGGTTAAACACAGATTTGCTCGTTGCGTAGCGCTACGCAAGGATGCTGCCCATCGCAGCGTTCGCATTCCTCGCCTCGAATGGGTGGGAAGCTCGAGCCCCGAAAATTTGTTATACCCGATAATATGCCTTTGTTTGTACGCCTGTCATGTTCACCGCTCGCACAAAAACACACATGCAGTGCATAAGTTGTTGTCGAGCAGCTAGCGTTTGATGTTAGCCAAAGGCAAACGGACTGGTGTGGGGCTTTGAAGTAAATTCACTGCGCAAACACCAGGCGGAAACAGTACGTTGAGTCATTCGGTGTGCGTACACGGTAGAAGCATTTTCTTCCTGCGCGGAAGCATTTTCGGCAAAGTAGTAATGAAAATGACTGCCGGGCGTTATTGTAACGTTAAATTGAATTTACTTCCCATGTAGCGGCGGCTGAAATCCTGCATGCACACGGTAGCAGATACGAAACGTGGAATCGCTATCAAGGCTCGTGGTTCGCGCATTAGATGCTCTCGTTTTTATGGAGAGTTCATTTTTCATCAATATGGCACCTTTTGTTGGAGTTATTTCGTTCGTTACCGGTCGCCGCTAATGGTAGTGGCTCCTTTTGGCAAAACCCGGTAAGCGTTTAATAAAAAAGCTCTTATTTTAATTAAAATGCGCGATCGTTTCCGGGGGATGCAAAACCTTTTTTGTTCCCCTATAATCGTTGTTTTCCGTACTTTGGCTCGTTGGTTTGCTATCATAATCGTTTACCGTGTGTTATCCAAAGTTGGGTACCGCGTCGTTCCGCCCGGCCCCGCGTTACAAGTTATGAAATTTTCGTGCACATTATGTTCGCGCCACCCAAAACGGGATCGCACGCCCGCTAGTGATCAACCACAGCGAGTGTTCATGTGTATGTGTGTGTGTGATTATTCGACGTTGTATGCGACGCGAAAATCGTGTCGTAAATCATGGCACGACGTCTGGTGCAAATGTTTGCCAACGGAATAAAGAACTCATTTCTTATCACACGTCGGGGGTGAGAAACCCGCGCTACGAGAGATCTTCCGATGGTGGCAGTGGCGGTGTTTTATGCCGTAGCTTATGCCGCACCGTGGGTGCGTATGTGCGTGGTAATATGTAGGGAATTTCTGCGATGAATGTATCATCATCGATCATGGACCGTGGCCCGTGGGTGGAAGCGATGGTTTAATTACGCTAAAATTATGTCTATCGTAGTGCATCGTTAACAATGTTTTTAGCTCTATTCTTCTGGGTGAGCTAAATTAAGCATAGTTTTGGTCCTCGGTGGATCGAGTTATATATTTTTCAAATAAATTTTCGTCAAAACTCTGGAGTTATGAAGAATGGTTCTTCTCAATGTGAAAAATATTTAAATAAATTTTAGCTTTTATACGGGGCCAGCTGAGAGAGACTTATATCTTAATAGAAAGTGTACACTGTGTTCAATATAATGTGCAAAAGGGTAATGGAGAGCAGTGGCGGATGCTGGTTCTCAAAATGGAGAAGAAGTTGCAGTAACGAGTTGTATGAGTTATACAATGAACTAACTATTGTAAAGTGCAATAGACTTGCCATGCTTTAGTAGGTTATGGAGCTGGTCCTCACGCCGATACTGATGTGAAGTGTAATAAATAAATATGTAAGCAGTTTAGAGCTCCTTGAATAAAAACTTGAAGGTTTGTATTTAAAATGTATTAAATAAATATATTTAAAAACAATTTTGATCAATATCCGACCTTACGTTATCGTGCAACAGTTTACAAACGAAGCATGCGAAAACGAAACGTGTGAGGTACGTTAAATGAATTGCATTCACTGCTTGGTTAGCTTGGGTTTGGTTGAATGTTTATGCACTGCTCATGCAAGCGTAGCAATAACCATTCTCCTACACATTCGCCAATCCGCCAGCAATAACATGTCGCAGTCAGCTAGTTTCAAAAGACTCCCCCAGACTTGCTTGGAGAAGCCGCACCAAGACAACACGTGCTCGTCAGCCATATTGCTTAACCGCGTCTCAATTTCAACGACGTGCAAACGAACGAACAAACAAGTGCTCGTCCAGCGAAGGAAGCATTTCGGATGCTGCGGGAAGTTTCGTTCGAAAAAAGTTGATTTATGAAGTTGACTTTTCCTCGCGCTCGGTTGACGCTCGGTTCATCTCGCATGGTTTTTTTTTACCCAAAACGAAAGGTGCCAACCTTCCCGGAACGTGACCCTGGTTCGGTGGTAGTTGTGTGAAAGTTTTTTTTTTTACTCAAAAAATCAGGAAACTTTACGATGTCAAAGCTGATAACGATACGAAAGCGGACGTCACCACCGTTGCCGTTGGTGATGCAGTACCACCGCTTGTTATTCCGCTGCATGAAACGAACTTTAATTTTGGTACACCTTGCCGCTAGGAGGGGTTGGTGATCGATCGGAAAATTGAAACTCTCCCTCGCTATCCTTTTGAGACTGCAGGTAATGCAGGTTCTTAGAAGAGCTGCGTAAAAGGCAGCACCGATCAAGCGTCGCTGCATTATTCATTTTCACTTGATAATAAATTAAAGATAAAACAGGAAGGTGACAAAAAATTGTCACCGTGAGTCGAGAAAATCGGGAAAAAGTGAGCAAGAGTTTGTGCATTATTAATGGCCACCGTTGCCACTTTTGAGATCGAAAAGCGATGAAAAGTTCTCGCCACGCACCGAGCGAACCGATTGCTTTTGGATGGACGAGGCTTTTATGATTATTTCGATCTAGGCCACTCGGAGTTTCCCAATCAATTGGCCTACGATTTTCGATGCCATTAAAAGAAGGGAACATGTTGCCATGTTTCCGGCAAAGGAAGGCAATGGGAGTGGGAGAAAGAAACGGGAAACCATTTTTATCGATTGGCCATCAATCATTTGCTGAAGGGCTGAAGAAATTCCGTGACCGATGTTGTCTAGCTACCTGAGTGTGGAGAATGTGCGTTACATAAAACCGAAACAAATGACCGTTTGGACGGAAAACCCGAAGCGGGTGGGGTGTGAGGCAATGGGCTTAATTGATGTACAAGGGCGTATTGTTGACCACCTACAATAGAAAGGGATTTTCATTGGAAGGGATCCTCGATACAGAATATCGAGTAGAATGCCTCTTACTTGAAAATAGTGACTTTCAGTTATCTTGCGAACCGTAAAAGGGAACATTTTATGATTGAAACCCTTGGAAAACGTTTCAAAATAAGATCTTTTTGTAGAGGTAGCGATCAGATCACGAAACTTGGCGTTGAATGTTGCTACATTTTGGTAAAATGTTTTCGAGAAACTTCAGGGTTCTGGTTATGAGAAGAGTTTTCAAAAAGAAAATCGCCCACTATCCAAAGTTATTACAAAGTTAAAGATTGAGGTTAGATTGTCCATGAAACAAGTGTTATGATTTCAACCAGTCTTCAAGCGAATTGATTTTGTTCAAAACTTTACAAAAAAATTCAAACATAACAATCATGCACGATTTTTTTCAGTGATATTCGAATAAAAATAGTAGATTATAAGTTTTCCTTACTTATTTTTGTTTTGCCACGCCCAATGTACAGAGCCTATACAAATGTTTTACCAGCTCGCTTGTATTTAACAGGTCGTGTTGAATAATCATGATAAATTATGTGCAATAGCATTACATTTAAATTCCAGAACATAGTTTTAAAATTCAACTGAATATTAGACACTCTACGAGAGCGAAAGAATGAATGTAACGAGAAAAATGAATGTTACGAATCAAATAACGATGAAACACATGTGTTCTATGTGCCCAAATGAAAATATAATCAACTTCACACTCCGGAGGGAAATAGGATCGAAATTGGATTGAAATTGCCACTAGAGCGGGGGCACCAAAAAAGGATCAGAAATTATAAAGATTAAAGTATGGTGTATCAAACCGTTTGCCTCTTTGCAACATGGCACGAGTTTCGTGTTTGGTTATTTGTTGATTTGTTTTTATTCTACCGAGTTGGAGTAAATTTTAATCATGATGCATTCGTGCTTCACAATGTAGCCGAGAATCCATTAAAAAAGCCTGTAATGAACTCATAAATAGTAACGTTGTTTTTCTCCCTTCATGGAGCACACGCGAACGGATTGCAGTTTGATGCAATGGTGGAAGTTTCAGCATCTTTCAGCACCGGAAAAAAATGAAGCTCTTCCGGGAAAAAAAATCTGTTTATCGGCACAAGCACCATACCAGCACGTCGCCTAGGTACGGCGCGTTTTCCACGGCAACATATGCTCGTTTCGGATGCTTTCGGATAGTTTTTCCCCGACTAGCTACACGTTCGCCGTGCTTCGATAGCTTGATTCGCTCGCCACGTCCGTGACCCAGTGCCGTTGATGGTGTTTTACTCTGGTTTTCCTCCCGCTATCGGTTTCTTCCGTATATGCAGCAGGAAGCAGCAAGGGTCGTCCTGCTGTTCAACCAAATGCGCACCATCACGCCACGGACTGTTTGGGAGCGTTTCAGAGCGCGCAGAGAAGAAGGGTGCGAGTAATCGGACACTGTCAGGCACGAGGGAGTTCGGGGTAGGTGTGCCCTGGTCGCCGGGGTCAACGGAGTGCTCACGTTCGTGCCGTCACGATAAAAGACCGTCAATGGTGCGGAAGAAGATATGGCGAGCGTGTGGATGAGCAAGTTCGAAATGAGGTCAGTCGGGCTGGGCTGGGATCTGGCGGCCGGATCCGGAAGTGATAGTTGCATATTTTTAAAGGCAACCGGTTGGTCTTTTTTCTGCGATTTGCTGTAAGTGCATCGTGAACCGACAGCACGAAACATCCGTGAAGTGCGTCAAAGTGGGAGTGTTTGTGAGTGCTGATAGTGTCTGTGTAGTAAAACAGTGCTTGAAACTGCTTGGATTTGTTTGTAGTATAGGGGAAATTATCGAGAAAAAAATAACCAATAATAATACAACGAATTCATATCCAATTTGGTATGAAAAGAACAACGACGTCAGTTTTCCTGCAAGCAGCATATCCGTTACATCCATCGCAATGGTAGGGATTAAAAAATGAACGCAAAAAAAACATTTAAAAAACATGATCTCTTGCCTTCGTTTCCACCATCGGTTCAGTCGCGTTTGGACGATAAACGCTGAAATGGTAATGAAAAAAAAAAGAAGTTAGAGCTAAACTTTTGCGCTAAACTCGTCAAGCTGCGCTCAGGACGAATGGCCGCAGCCGGTAGCGTTGATGCGAAGTTTTTTGAATATAAGAACCATTTTCTGCGTAATGAATTCATTTTTCGCCCGGGTAGAACCCGAACCCGAGTATAAAAAGAAGTAGATACAAACCGCGCAAAAGGTAACCGGTAAGCAAGGAATCGGTTTGGTTATTATTTGAGGTTTGAGTTTCGGGAGTAATGGTAAAAGTTTTTGACTTTTCTTTTTCTCGTGGGCTCCGGCTAATATATTTGTGATACACAGCAAAACTGTCCGAAATTTCCGAACCATCGAAGGGTTCTTGAACGAGTTTCTTGTGGAGGAAGCAGTGCGCACCTGGTACGTTATTCAATTAAACGGTCGTTTTGCCCGTCATCGAACGGGGCCCGGTTCGTAATGAATGATGATTATTACACTTTGATTGAATCAGTATTGTGTGTCGTTCAGGTGAAGCGGATGGAAGTGCCTGTTCTATTTTGTGCCATAAATCATTCGGGATTTAGATTTAAGTATTTTGCGCGGTAAAACGGGATTACTTTTCTGTTTTGTTTCGTGCGAAAAGACGAATAGATTATATTTGCTGCTCAAATATCAAAATACTTGCCAATCGGTACCCGTCCGCCAGTACGGAGAATGATTTCCAATCGCGATAAGAAGCAGTTAAAAAAATGTCTACATGCTCTCCCCGGTCCCACTTTTTGCTTCGTGTGCTTGAGACAGCGATTTACGATAAACCCACGCATTCGGCTAATGGTTTGCCTTGGAAAACTCCAACGTCTTATGCGTGATTGTCGGCAGAGCGCAAATCCTATCGGAATGTCAACATGGAACACATATTTAAAATTCATGATTTACTTTAGCTCTCCCTATGGCAGGACCACGGTCGTAGCAGGCTCGAATACGAAAATCCATCCATACGTGGGACGGTTGAGCCAAGAGCAACCGGCCTGTCATTGTGAATTATAGCAATGCTCTGTCATCGTACCGATCCGATGGTGATCTGGTCTGTCGTTCCCTCCAGAAAGTTTTACCTACAAACGCGCCTCATGATGGGCTGTTGGATTTCGATTTAACGGATCAAAACGAAATCCCCTTTTGATACGTTTTGTACACACACACACACACACACATATGCCGACCTGCTGAAGGCTCATCCAACATCAAAGCATATCCGACGACGGGATGCGAAATGAGTTTTCCTCCCAAAACGTCTTGCGTGCGTTTTCCTTGCCGGCTTGTGGGGCGCGCTCTGATTTTCGGTTCGGACCGGCTGGCTGGTTCCAATCGTGCGGTATGTTTGCCTGCGTTTATCCTGCATACCTTCCCATATCTCGGGGCAATCAAACACGCACAGCGACGGCGGCTTATTGTTGAGGATGTTTCTATGTTTTTAATTTGCTTCCCTTAGTTACTGCGTTTTCTTTTTCTTCTCTATCCTACTGGTTTTATTTGCCTGACACTGATGGGTCAACAATGGACGGGCAGGCCGCGTTGCTTTGCGGTAATGCAAAAAGGATGTACAGCGAGACCGGTTGCTGCCGAGCATGACGGAGAAAAAGTTTGTTTCCCTTTTTTATCCGACTGATGCGATTCGGATGGCGTGTTTGTCAGAGATGCGCCGGATGGGCATTATGCGCAACCGGATGGATTATGAGCTGGAAGGTAAACAGATCTGCTGAGGATGATAATTGTACGTTCTACGAAATCGATAATCTTTTGAGTATTTTGTTTATTCTGCTCTTGGGAATGCTTCAAGCTTTTCAAAGCGTTTTTATAGCCCGTCATGGTGGGTTAATAAAGGTTATTAACTGTAAACAAACGAAGTACAATGTTATGCAGAGGGTTTATTATCCATCTTATTGGACTGGCGATGAAGGCTGCTTTTCTCATCACACGATGTCATTTCAAACAGATGTGTTGCTTCAATGAATCGTTTATTCATCAAATGAAATGAACGGAATTTATTTCTCAAATCCATGTTAGCCATAAATTACAGCTAAAGTCGATCCCAAATCAGTTTTAGCAGATACTTAGCACCCCCTCGGATGTGAACATTAGGAATGAATGATATAATTGTTAACTCGTTTCAGTTCGCATGGTTGCATTACTCGAAACCAATTGTGAATAACTTCATCTCGAATGTTATTTCATGCGTTATCATATGCATATCATTCCCAGATTACCACATCAAACGGGGTTAAAATGATTGCAGAATAACAATGTCTGTTCAGCTCTTGTATGTCCATGAAGAGTCGGCCCGTTTGGAACCGTTTAGAGTTGAGCAGTAGGAGCTCTGTACGAACATTATTTTGTATCCCGGAGCTGCTGTAGTAACGAAATAATGCTCTAGTGAGAAATGATCATGAAAAAGCGATAATAATTGTGAGGGGCGAGAAGTTTCATTCGTGTAGATTTTATAATGTTTATAACACTGAATTTTATAACACTGGTTAATAGTTAATTTTGATCATTTATTTTTATTTGAAATAAATGATATAGAAATAGAAAATGGAATAAAACCAGAAATATTAACCAGCAGGCTGAAAATAGCCATCTGGCAGGCTTGCTTATATCTCCTACCATGACAAATTGGCATGCAGGTCGAAAAAAATATGGGTTTTTGAAAGCAGCAAACTACGAAAGGGCACCCGGGTACGCATTGCGCGCTGATTTATGGCTCCCCGCTAGAAATACACATGAAATGTAAATACAATATATTGAAAACGTGCTCGAGCTCGGGGTGTGAGGCAATAAAAAGGCTGACAAAAAATTCGCCCGTAAGCTGAACGAAAAATCCTTCATTTCGGCGGTCACGGGTGGTGGCCAAAGCCGTCCAACCGCTTCTCATGATTTGATTTCGTGGGAGCGTCCAATTGAACCGTTTGTTGCCGGGTGCTTCTGGAAAATTCACGCCGCAGCGAATAGCCGTGTTCCGAGTGTCCGATACGCTTCGGGCAAAGGCTGTTAAGCTGTCAACATTGCTCTTCCGACGGGAAACCATCTGTCGTTCGGTCGTCTCGAGGCCGAAGGTCCCCACACGTAGGGTGAGCCAATTGTCGGTGATTGAAAATTTGTCACACTGCGTTTCCACTGGTAACGTGGTTGCTTATGTGTGTGCGTTCGTGTTTGTTGGCATAAAAAGTACCACCATCTGCGTGAAGGATCCAACCGGCACGGGCGTCTTTGCCTGCCCTTAGGGCACGTTTGAGGATTCCTTTGAACTGCGATACACACGATTCTATCAAACCTGACGGACGAGCTGGCCAATGTTCCGATTTGTTTGGCCTGCTAAATCGTTCCCCACGTAAGCCATCAGTATACGAGTTTGGGCAGACGAAAGCCAACGAAGACGAAAGAAACATATTTTTCAACCACTTTGTATCCCTTTTTCACTGGTGTGCGGGATTCCGCTTGCTTGCGGATCGTTAAAAATAACTTTTTCGTCTTTCTACCGAGAACTTTGCGGGGACACAAAAATGCAGAGAAAAAAAATTCACTGAGCATCACCACTTAACCCCCTGCGGGGCATCCTTGGTTTAGGAAGGGGTACCGAACGAATCAACATTGATGCGTGCATCACCGTAAAATCAGAAACATTTTATTTACGTCTATGTGTCACTTATTTGTTCGAGTCGAAGGCTCACGACGGGGTGAAGCATCTGGAAGAAGATCTTTTTACAGCGCCATGTAAATATACAGACGATAAATTATTTTTTAAACTTAAATTTTCGTTCAATAATACGTTCATCAGCCTCATTAAATGTTTAACCCGTTTTGTGTAATTTAGCATATATTTTGTGGTCGATAAAAATCGAGGTCAATGCATAATGTTAAATTTTTGATGTGAAATCAATATGAAATAGTGTATTAATTGAAAAAATAGTGTTTTTATTAAAATTGTAGTTTTTCTTAGTGTATTTTACCAGCATTGACGATTCAATTACAACCTATGAGTTGCTGAGGGGAGAATTGCTTGCTACAATCAATATGTTCAAGTGATTTGCAACGAACTATGTGGAATGAAACATATAATAGAAAAAATATTAAACAAAAATGTAAAAAATAGACAAAACCGTAGGTGTCCTATAAAGTTTTATAAGTTTTCAAAGGCATATAAATTGACGCATTCAACTATAACGTCCATGCTAGTAGTCGTAAAATATAACGGGTCAAATTCTTGGGTCAAAGCCAATACGCACGAGTTGTACCAGTCGCTTGCTTCATCGCGTTATTGGCTAACCTGCGCCAGGAATGAAGCGTATGATTTAATAGGTCTTCTGTTAAAAAAAAAAGAACCTGTAGAGGTTAAATCGGTGCGCTTGTTCATTGTTGGTATTTTTATTTGCTGCAGCAGCTTGCAACAGCACGCTCCACACCCTTTCCACCGGATCCCACGGGTCGGCCACGATTCGGATGGGTAGGCGATTGTACGCGCCTTGTTGCATGCGGAGCGGAAATTTCATTTTCTTCCGATTTTTCCTTCACGCCCGAGCAGCTTTCAATCGAAATTGATCCCTGCCTCCGCGCGGCAAATGGTACTTGTCAAGTTTTGGGGCGTCGTTCCGCGACGGATTGTGTCGCTTGTTTTTATTACACTTTTCTGTCTTTATTTTATTTTTTTCTTTTACCACCACTTCTTCATCAAAAGCGCTCGAAGGCTCTCGGGTCCGACGGTCCTGAAGCACGTGGAGGGGTGAGTGGTTGCGATGCGAAAATTTTCAGATCGTTAGTACGCTTGGAAGTGCGCGCGGGATAGATTAACCTTCCTTCTACCTTTTTTTTTGGTATCTGTGCGCTCCGTCGCAAAAGTACTAGGCACGGTGAGACGAATGGGAAGGGCAGCGTGTGTTTATGTGTACCGAAGCTGTTAATTTTGACAGCTACGACAGCGTGCTGGGCTTGCCACTCATCGTCTCACTAATGTCCTTTCCACTTTCCTTACCGCACGGTTTGCTTCAGGACGCTGGAAATGATGTTGCAAAATGCGGCGACCGAAATAGCAAAAACAAACAACATCAAATGAGTTTGCTGGTGCTTACCGCCCCGCGACCGCTTATGACCGCTGGGCGAGTGCTTTTTGCTGGTGTTATCGCGAAGTGAGCTCTGTTGGTCGGAGAGAAAGAGGGAAGAAAAACATGGCAATTGAAAAACAGAGAAGTAAAATCAACACCCAGCTTGTGCCACTTCAGGATCCGAATTTTCCGTGACGGTTGTGGTATACGATGCTTTCAATGAAGCGTGTGATTGGTGAACGAGAGCTCAGAAGCTGGAATGCTAGAGGGCGCCAGAGCACCAGCCGTTACAGACGAAGAATCAATTTGCTCAGCGGTCCGGCAGAATAATGATGATTTTTTTTTGTTGCTAGCACTGGGCCGCTACGCTCGTGCCAGCTTCATTTCCTCAAAGAATTGTCACTATTTCCGGGTGTTTTTTTTTGTGCCATTACTTGCGTTGATGCCGTTAGAATACGACACTGGTGCGACTTCTAAGACGGTGGACAACGAAACGTGACTTTGCTCGCGTAGCACGGCGAAGATGACGGAGCGCGAATGATTGCTGTACACCTTATAGCTCCACGCGATAACGCGGCATGGCACCGTGATAGACAAGTTTAGCGTAACGAATGGAAAAAGGTACACCGTGCCATCGATTGTGCTAGGGGATACAATTGTAAGCAATCATCATCGTTCATCATAGGCGACTCAACGGATTTGTGCTGATTTCTGACCCGTTACTGTTTAATGCCATGGAGTTAAATTTGCTCAGGCAACAAGTTTTATTTAAAGCTGCATTTCAGTAGCGAACGCATGGTGTACTTGCTATTTGCTTTGCTGGATTCACGGGTATGCTTAATAATATTTCATTCCTTCAATTTGCTTTATTTTTATTGATCTACTCGCTTATTTACGTGTTTTCTAAACTAAAACTAAA
>JXXA01011359.1:0-23536 GCA_000956255.1 Anopheles punctulatus | reverse complement strand
CCCCCCCCCTACTGACGGTTTGCTTTTGGTTTTTGCTCCACACAGCTTCCACGACATCGGGCGTGCGGAAATACGTCATCTGGTGTCTGATATGCGGCGGTATCTCCAGTCTGCTCGGTGTCCTGTTTCTCGGCATCTACTTCCTGCTCCGCTCGTACACCAGCACGGTGGGCTATTTCGAAACCGTGCCAACGTTTGTGCCTGCGACGCTGGTAAGCACGGAAGCAGGGAAGAAACGAAGCCGCCCCGTCCGCTCACTTAAAATGCGCCTTTGTTTTTCTTATTTTCTTCTTTTTTCTTTTGTTTAGCTCATGCTGACGGGCATCTGCATAATGAGCCTGGCGAGGCGACGCAATCGGTACAGCTATCTGGTACGTGTGCAAGCGCCAGCGCCGCCATTGTAGCAGTCAGCGCCAGCGTACTAATCAGCTCCGTACTCCGTACTAATTCCGCGCCATCCTCTCCCGCAGATCAAACTCTCCGGTGCGTGCGGACTGGCGTCGGCGCTCACCTGCGCGCTGGTGACGGTAACGACCACCGTCCTGCACATGAGCCGGCTGCAGGTGCTGCGAGAGTGTGAGTACACGCAGAAGACGCGCACCTGCACGTGCTACTCGGTGACGGCGGACAAGCAGAGCGAGTCCGGCGTGGACGACAGTGTGCGTTTCGTGTTCGACTCGACGTCCGACTGTGGGGTCGTCCACGGAGCGCTCTACTCGTGTCTGCGTGCCGTGTTCGGGCTATCCGTGGCCGGCGTGCTGGTGGCCGTGTTCAGCTGCATGCTCGTCTATCAGCTGCTGAGCCACGAGCGGAAGAAGATGTACTGGGAGCAGCTGGAGCTGCGCTGCCGTTCGCTGTACTCCGGCCAGCAGGGTCCATCGTCGGTGCTACCGGCCGGACCGGGGATGCTCGGGGCGGGTGGGGCAGGCACCGGTCGGGCCGGGAACTGTCGGTGCTGCGAGCAGTGCCACGCCCATCGGAACGTGATGCCGTCGGCGTACCCGTGGGAAGGCGACAGCCGCTTCTGGACGCCCGGCCAGGCCGGGAACTTCTACTCGCCCAATCCGGGCGGCGATGACGGACCGGGAACGGGTGGACGCTTGAACGCCGGTGGACGCCGCATGCCAGGCTGGAGTTGGCCCCGCATGCCCTGGCAGAGGAGTGATGCCTCCCAGCGGCTGTCACCGCACAGTCCCGACTCGCAGTATGGGTTTTCGAATCGGGCCGGTGTGGCGCCGGTTGGCCCCGGTGCAGGGACACTGCTCGGCGATCCTACCGTGCAGCCGCGGTACAACGTAATCGAGCAGCAGTACGGCATATGGGGTCCGCCACCGCCGTACAGTGATCCCAACAGTCCGGCCCGCCGCGGCCGCTACCAGTACCTGCATCCGACCCAGTGCGGTCCACCGTTGCTCGATCCGAGCCAGGCGGTGGGGTCGGCCATGGTTGCACCGAGCGCTGGTGGGCCCGCCATTGCCATCCTCGAGTGCCACCAGCACTCGGTGATGGGTGTGGATGTGCACGGCATTCCGCAGCAGTACGTCAGCAATCAAGCGACACACGCGAACGGTCCGGGACAGCAGCCTGTACCATCGAACTACTCCCGCGCAAGTGGAGTAGGTGTCGGCGTCGGATCATCCGGGCTCGGTGGCAACGTAGGGCGCGATGGCTCAACTCCCGGCACGAAGCGTCAGCAGGCGCCGGCAGGTTACGGCAAGGGAGCACAGCCACAATCGAAGGAAAGCTACGAGAACACACCGTCCGACAGTGATGGGCCGGGGCGGGATCGGTTCTCCAACACGCTGCCACTGCGCAAGGCGAAGAAGCGCGTGGAAGCCGGCGCAAAGAGCATCGGACCGGGCAACAACAGCCAACCGGCCGGTGGTCGCGTGAACGTGCAGAATGTGTTCGGTGCAAACCAGCAGCAAAGCGGTGCGCCCGGTTCGCTGGAGACATCCGAGAACGAGTACAACGAGCCGAACCTTCCGCCACCGACGACGGGTGCGCTGGATGAGTGCAGTGGCCGGGGAGCGTCACCACATGCCGGTTCGCATGGCTTACCGCCAGGTGGTATGCATGGGGCGAGGAGCAGCCGTCGCCAGAAGCTACCGAACGCCGCGGCAGGCATCGAGAACTGCGGGTTCCAGACGGTCGAGGCACTCGAAGCCGAGCACGCCGGTGTCACTGGGAAGCTGCTGGAGCCGACCGAGTCGGAAGTTTACTTTGCCGATGTCAGCAGCTGCTGCAATATGTCCGTGAAGAATGACAACTACTACGAAGACGCCAGCCAAAGACGGAAGAAGGATAAGCAGCAACAGCAGCAACAGCAGCAGCAGCAGCAGCATCAGGACCAAGCCGATGACTACATCGCCCAGCGGTTTGGCAAACGTGAGCCCTCGGTCCGCAGTCGGCAACCGTTCCCGCAGACAGTGCTGGGGCTTGGCGATAAGCCACCGGTTATGCCCCGGTCATCGCTGATACCGAAGGATCACTCCCGCCAGAGCATGTGTTCGGTGGATTCGGGCGAGCGGACGGACTATACCGATCTGTCGCCGGCCACACCCAGTACAAACTTCCCCTCGATCGGTGGACTCGCCGGTGGGAAGCAGCAGCAACCGGCGAACGATGTTGCCGTCCCGATCCACCCGGAGCACGACACACCGGCTGGTGGATGTAACTTTATCGCCTCCTACCCTTACTCCTCGAACGAGCAGAGCCAAGAGGCGCATCGGCGCTCGACCAAGAACCTGCACGATATCTTCCTGGCGCCCGACTCCCAGTACGAGGTAATGAAGGAATTGCATAGATTTAAGTCGACACCACTAACGCTAACACCGTTCGAACCACCTGACGGTGGGCGTTCGTCATCATCATGCCACCAGGATATGCCCGGCCCGTTCCCACCACCGGCCACCGGCTCCTCCGGACCAAACGATCGGACCGATCGGACGACGGCGGCAGCGACGGCGACGAACTCGTCATCCTCGGCGTCGAAACCGAAGTCACCGAAAAACCTCAACATCACGCCAATCAAGCGGCAAAGCCTCGGCACCAACATCAGCTCGATCATCCAAAACCTGAGCGGGAGCGATGTCGGGCTGCTGTATCCCGAGGGCCGCCAACTTCACCACGGCCCGTACCACCAAAGTGCCGTCGGTTCGGACGGTTCGTCTTCCAACGGGGAGGGTTCGGCAGGGGTGCCGGTCGGTGGTCGGCGACCGGCACCGGACGTCAATGACAGTGTCAGCAGCAACGAGGATAACGAGGACCATCCGACCATCGACGGCGAACGGAGACGTGGCCCCGCCGATCGACGCTTGTGAGACGAAGTGTACGTGTGAGGAGCGACCCTCACGGATTAGCGGAGGTGGCATCCGAAGCATGTCCGGTCGGATGCACATGTCACCGTCACCGTCACCCGTCATTCTCGTTTTGGGCGCAGTTCGCAATGGCTTGCTGGATGGTAACCAAGTCAGGGTTAGGGTATAGTTATGGTAGGTAAATGTTTCATCCCACGTTCTGAGTGGGAGGCGCCCAGATAGGTTGCTGTATAGAAATTCCTCTTCGTCCGGATAGTGTGAACCGAAAATGTTACAAATACAACTAAGTCGCGATAGTCTGCTAGTTTTGCGGTTCATCTTCACGGTAAAACTCAGCATGTCACGATAATCTGTCCATCCGGAATCAACTCGTCCACGCTGCTAAGCCATAGATATGCCACCCAGATTCGCCAAAATATTATTGAACTTAGAGCTAGAACCTAGTAGGAACCCATTAACGCTGGTGCAGATCGGGAGTCGCACCAATGATCTCCACGAATGTGGTAGCTTTAACACGTGTAGCTCACTGTGAAGGACGTCCTAACTCGATACGCCCATAAATGTACGTGACACGTTCGCCACATCGTCAGATTAGTTGATCTAACTTCGTTCGTTTGTTCCACCGTAAAGATAGCCACGGCGGTAAATTAGTGTCCAGTGTACATACGCTATACTTAGTAGACCGACCCGTTACTGAAACCCTAGCACAAATGAGTGCGGCCATGGTCGCAGTATTTGGATTCACTGTTATCTAGGTAAAACTTTACGCCATTATTGTTACATACGTGGATTTCCTTCCCCTCTACTAGGTTGCTTTGGTGGTTTTGTTGCGCAAAAAAAAAAGCAAGCAAAAACCGTCACCGCCAACAGACCTCTTTCAAACACGTGTAGCAGCACCCAACAGTATGGTAGGATGTCCTAGTTGGTAGGGAAGGGAGAACTACAACAGTATAGTAGAATTCGTGTATCGTGAAAATGTATGATAAATATAACACGCTCAAGCGCTGGGACTCGGGTCCAGCAGTAAGGTGTATACGCGGCTAAGTAACTAACCTTGCATCTTAGTAAGCTATACCTGTTTCGTGGAGGTACTGAGAAGCGCTTAAAGGCAACTCGCTCAAATAATAGTTCAAACGCAAGCGGCAAACAGTCCGAATCCATCGTTATCGATCGGATGCGCAACCCCAATGTGGCTGGATGGATGCGAGCATAATATTAGCGCAAAACATAAATATTCCACTCGATTAAACGGACCGCGCCGAGAGAAACAAAATTGTGTGGCGCAAAAGGCCAGAATGAAATAAATAGAATGTATTGATTTTGTTAATAAAAACGACACGATGCTGCACGAAGACGGCATGTAATAAAATCGAAACGAAAACCCGATGCGTGATTTTTCTTTTTCGAGGCTCTCTTTTCTCTACGTATTAAATTCATACACATTTTATACAATCACTTGTGCTCAAAGGTTGATGAATCGTTTATGGTTGAAGGATTTATGAATGCTTTACTATTATGGAGATCTTTTTTCCATCGCATGATGCATCCGAGTTGCTTTACGAGGAAAATTGGGATATTTAAATGATTTTCAATTCTTTTTTAAATCATTTCAATTCTAAAATATATATATTTTTAACCATTCTGTACTGTTTTCTGTCCACACGAAAATAATGATGCCCCAACAAGTTTGGCACACACTGTTGTTTACATTCTCTCGAAGCGAACGTGCAAGAGAGAGAGAGAGCCACCGGTTTGTGGAGAGTTTATGATAATAGTTGTGTAGCGGCGCTGGGGTTGGTTTGATCATTCCCCAAACCTCCAATCGCTTCTTGACGGTCAGCAGTGAGTGGTACAGGCTTGGTTCGTGGTGTGCGAGTGCGTAATTGAATGTCAGATGTGCGAAGAAATTGACGAAAATGAGCTGGTTGCTATCGGGGAAATATTCGACGCCATCGCGGAGGGAGACGAAGAAACGTTGGGACGCGGCTTGGAAAAGGCCACCATCGGAACGATGCTAAAGTTCGAGTCGACGTACGGCGTTTCGCCGCTTGCGGTGCTCCTCGAAGCAGCCGCCATGAGTCATCTCGGGTTGGTGCGCCGGTTGCTGAGGAGCGGACTGTGCGACTGTGAGATAACCGACAGCAAGGGACGGACAGTGCTGGCTAAGTTGGCACATGCGCCCAACGCTGACCCGGCGTTCGTCGAGCGCATCGTACAGCTCGTGATCGAAGGAATAGACGACGCGACCGCTTGCTATAGGATTCTAAAGCATAACTCCACGCAGCTGTTCAAGATATATCTTAAGCTTCGGCATATGGACGAGGCGCAATTGTTCCAAAGCTTGACCGGCGCATTGATACAACTGAGCGTTAGATGCGTCCACTTAACGCCGGAACTGAAGGTGTTTGCAATGTGGAAGTTAACTGACTACGGCTACCGGCACTTGACAGGGGATTGGATGGGCAATAGCACGGATGAGTGGAGCAACCAAGTGGACGTGGTTGTTGATTGTTGGAGCGCCGTACGCAAGCGGTACGACACGAGGAAGTGTAATTATATCGACGACCGGCTACTGCACCGTTTGCACGTCATACACAATCATTTGTACTTCCTGCAGTACAAATGGTTTCTTGGACATTTGCCCATGCGTGAGGTTGTATTTTGTTTAGCAATATTTTTAAACATCTTTAAGAATTCAAACAAATTTGCCGTTTATCGTTTTATGGTAGACAAATGTCAGGTGATGGAGTTTGTGCGCACGATCGTAAGTCAGCTAGCGCTCATTAAAAGGACGCTGAAGAAAGTGGAACAAGAGATGGTCGTGATTGTGGACGAAACGAAGCTACTTGAAGTACAGCGGAAGGATAAGCTAATGAGAGAGCTAATGGAGAAAATCAATCAATCGGATATGAAAAACAAGTCTCATATTGTGAAACAACTTGAAGCGAAGGTTGAAGCAACGGATCGATACGATGGTCACAGCCTGGACGCCTTGATCGAGGCGATGTTTAAGCGGGTTAGGCACATCGATAAAACTTGGGCCAAGGAGAAGATACGGCAGCTCAAAGCAATACACAGCGCACGGCGAGATCAGCTGATTGTGCAGATAACGCAAAGGCTAGAGTGCGCAGTGCATCCACAAAACGTTGCCGATCGCTTAATCGCGCTAGCGAAACAAACGAACTCTGCCGACCGGATCGCGGCGGAGATCACTGCCAGGGAGATGTTTGACTTGGAGTATCTCGTACGGGGCAAGGATCGCCGTACCGGACGGCGGCTAGCGAAGTGTTACACCCAAATGAAGCAGTTTTACTCACTGCAAAAAGTCAACATCGCCTTCACGCGCATTGCGCAGGCAGTGCACGCCAGTCCGGCCGTCTATCAGGACTCGCTCCGGCGCACCTTTATGGTGCTGGGTGAGGCGCTGAAGAATACCAAAAGCACACCGAACATGCCCAACGACCGGATGGAGGAAGCGATGAACTGCATGCTAACCGAACAGTTCTCGACAATGAACATCTTCCACCGGAACCACTACGCCGGGGGCTATTCACTGACGCGGTTGCAAGTGGCCAACGAACTGGAGAGTAGAATTTTTCAAGTAATACCCGAACATAAGGCGATGATCGGTGCGATGCTCCATCTGTTGTTTACCATAGCATTGGCCAATACTCGTCGTAGCTTCTACGGGACGCTGTTGCGTTGCGGCTCCTTGGAAACGCTACGGGCGCTGCTGACGTATGTTGGTGAAAAGGACCTGATATTACCTCTGCAACATGGTGGCTTCGGAAAGGTTCAGGAGTACTTTAACAACACCAAGGTATTGTTTGAGGAGTTAAGGCTTAGTGAGGTTGGCGGGACGCCACCATTCGCTCACTTAGATGCACAATTTAAGTTTCAATGTTCTTTGCTTGAGGAGGTGGAAGCCATGTTTGACGCCGAGAGTGGGTTTGATTACGAGAGCTTACGTAAATCGTGCTTCTCCTGCGACGATTTGCAAACGGTGCGACGGTTGTTGCTCTGGAAGATGGACTCGTATCATCCGAATCGTTTGCTTGAAAGTATCTGCACCAAATGGGACCCTTGTACACAGACGCTGTCGTGCGTGACGTCGCTGGACTTACGACTGAAGTGGATCGATCCAACGAGCATATCCTGTAAGCTTGCGATGATAGCTACCGCTTTAAGAACAGGCGACGAAGTTTACTGCCTCTCCCATACGCGGAAACTAATCGAAGATATCAAGCTAGCGGACAGCGTGGACGAACAAGAGCTACAGATGTTAAGGGACATGTTACGTCCGTACTATGAGAATATTTTTCTTCTGGACAGCAAGTGGCAAGTGCTGGAAAAGTTCTGCACACAGCGCCATCTACCTTGGGATAAGACGCTTGCACGACAACATCGCGTGCGTGATCAGGAGCAATTGCAGGCGCTGTTCGACAACCGACGCAACAAGTTACGCATCATTCTCGATCAGAACGGTATAGTCACGGCGGATGTCTTGCACATAGGAGTCCATACATTAACAGACGACATCCTTGCCGCGCTCGAGTATCTCCAACTGGAACTGTGTGAAATGTTAACCGCCGTCCGGTACTTTGGTGATAGCTTCCACTACATGAAGCATCGCATACCGATGATCCAGGGTAAAAACTATCGTAACCTGCTGGCGCACGATTCGTTGTCTTACAATCTGCTCACCGCCAGTGAAGATGCTAAGCTGGTGATCAATGCGTTCGTGTTTGCTCATACGGAAGTTCGTTTGTTTGAGCGACGCTCCAACGTGTCGGTGCATTTAAGCTTTCCGACCCTGCAAGAAACAAACCGATGGGTGGAGCAGCAGCAACAACTACTGGAGGCCATCAAAGAGGACAATGTGATCGGAGTTCATGCGATTATGCGCACTGGTGCGGAGATAAGCGGTTGGTTTTGCTGGTCACCGGACGTTCGAGACTGTACGCCTAGCTTTCAGCCGTCAACAAACATATTTCATCGGTACTGCCGTGCAGACTCACCCATGGTAGTGTTACTGCGTCGTTATCGTTCGCAGCATGTGAGCACCTTCAACTATTGTGGAATAAACGTGCAAAGGCAACGCGAGTTTGAGGATACCTTGTACACCTTAGGACAAACGTTGTGCACCTGGCCGAACTTAATGTCTCACTTACCCGACGGAAAGCTGTCAGAAATACCTTTACCGGAGCGACAAAAGCTGTTCAACGAATTCCTCGACCACGGCAATGAACGGTGTCTTCGGGAAGTTGATCGTCTCAACGTGAATATCGATGAACATCATCTAACACAAGCGATTCTGCGTGGATTGCGTTCAACGGCGCAACTGATGCAGCACAAAATCTGCCGAGTGGATCGAAGAGCCGTTGAGCTGGTGATCATCCTGCACTGGAACGATATGTTGGCAGATCTAATGAAGAAGGCTATCGTCGATGGCGACTTCTATAGGGCTTTACTGCGAATGGCTGTAAAAGTGGAAAACCTTACCGCGTTTAAGTACTTACACGATCAAGAGCGATGCTCACTGGAAGTGTTGAACGAATGTTACATCTTGGCGGCGTTTAAGGGAAGTTACACGATGTTAAAGTATATGCATGACACTTTCCAAACATGGGATTCACTTGTACTGGCAACTGCTTTGCATCGGGCTACACTAAACAACAACTGGAAATGTGTGCACATGCTGATCGATTCGAATGCGGCCGTAGATATGGTAATGCCGGACTACGAGAATGTTGAGAAAAACGTCCTCCTAATGCTCGTAATGAAGCACCAAGTGCGACTAATACGAAGAATAGCATCCGTAAACCGTACTAGCTACGGGACGCTTACCGAACATCCGTTTGCGGTGGCCGTGCGTTACGGAACTGCCTTTCCCAAAATGATACGAGCACTACGGTTACTAGGGTTTGACTGGCTCGATAGCTCCACGACCCTTCATGAAGTGATTTTCGAGGGAAACGCGCAGCCTACTTGGAGCAGTATGTGGAGTGAGATAGAGAAAAGACTTTTGCATCGCTTCGCTTTTGCCTCCGAGCACTGCACTCTAGCGATGAACGTACTGGAACGTTGGAAAATGATTGCATACGTTGAGGGATGTACCATGGGCACTACGTCCTTGTTATGTGCAGCTGAAACGCGTGATTCGAATATGTTGCGGGAACTTCTGGAATGCTTTTGCTGTATGCGACGACTCGAAGGTATCGGGGTGCTTGGGAATATTGTGTGCACGAACGACCCGTCAGTCTTACAGTTCCGCACGGAACAGAGCAATCAGGTAACGAGATGTTTGGAAGATATCATAACCGCTCTCGCTGCGATAAGCAAGGAGGTACGGTGGCAAGCGTTTGAAATGGATACCGGAGTGACATGCTACATCCAAAGTCACACTACAACACCGATTCAATCGCTGGAAGAGAAACTATTGATGAGAGAAACCGCCTCACTGCTTAGCAATCTACATATTTTAGCGAGTTCCTTGTTATGCCGTGAGCATCCCGTTGTGTACGCAACGTTCATCAAAGAAAGCTGCACGGAACATTTCGTAAAAATCGACAATTCGTATTGCGCTTTCGATGTCCTTCCACCAGATGCTGATATCGATCTCACCAAAACGATAAACGCACGCGCATCGGACGGAGCAACTGTTTTGCGGAAGGCTATAGAGTGTGAATGTGATATCGATACGATCGAGCTGTTGATGGAAAACGGTGCGAATCCTTTACTAGCGGACGACTACGGAATAGCGCCCATCCACACAGCAATGAGCTTTAAACCGGAATCGTTTGCGCTATACCTGATGGATGAATGTCTGAAGCGTGATCTTCGTTCTGGGAGCCGGGTCTCGCTTTTCGACTTAGATGAAGAGTGGAGCAACAATAAACTAATACATTGTGCCGCTACGAACGGACATAAGGGAGCTATCGTACGCTTACTCGCGCACAACATCGACGTAACCGTGCAGAACGACTTCGGTCAAACACCGGCCCTTATTGTGGCAATGGTGCCGCGATTTAACTCCGTTTCGCTAATGAAATTGCTGCTGGATTACGATCGCAGGCTGGTGGACATGTTGGACAACGGGGGTCACTCTTTGCTGTACTGGGTCGCACACTTCGATTCCATTGAAATGATGAATTTAATACTGAAATATAATCCGGACATTACAGCGTACCCCAACCGTGCAGCGCTTTACGAGGCCGTTTCTCTCAACCACGTCGAGTGGGCCAAACGATTCCTGCAGCATGCTAGCGCCATAGGTGTCCGAGGGGTAACCAAGATGGAGGATGACGGGTACGATGTGGTGATACAATCGTTGCGC
Organism: Anopheles punctulatus; assembly: GCA_000956255.1. Classification (NCBI taxonomy): domain Eukaryota; kingdom Metazoa; phylum Arthropoda; class Insecta; order Diptera; family Culicidae; genus Anopheles; species Anopheles punctulatus. Next base: position 12,880 of record JXXA01011359.1, on the reverse strand, counting down.
TGCACAAACTTCGAGCTTTCGAAAGCCCTGCTGGAGTACGAGTTGGAACATCCGCTGGAGGCAGTGACGGTGCGTGATCGGCCCAGAATCGAAGCGGTTTTGAAAGCGGCTACCACTAGAATCCCGCAAGTGCCCTTGGATCATTTGATCGCGCTGAGGGGATTGAGTGCGTCGGACAATTTTCTGACGTTTTTAAGTAGTTTACTAGACAAGTTGCCGCAAGCAGGCGGCAGAGATGATGCTTGTAGCCGTTAACAATAAATGATTGTAAATCCGTCCTCATGCAAATGTCATCTGTCGGTTGACTTTTCCAATGTATCCAAATCGATTGATTAAAATGTTTAAACATACGTGGAAATTTAATTACAAATAAGCTTCCAGCAGGCAGCTGTACGAATCTAGAGCGTCCGAACAACAGCGCTAGCTGCACCGAACAATAGTCCCAGTCCAAGCAGCAAGCTTGAAGCGGAAACAAATTTGGCACCAGACGATCCGGCGGGCGTTCCCGGTCCACCAGCCGCTGGCACCTCGTCCGGCACGTTCGGGATCACATTCTCCTGTATCAACTCATCCGACGCCACGAGCACGGCATTACTGATCGTCTTCAGCAGCGGGTACTTGCCGCTGACGGGTGCCGGAACCGCCAGTGCGCCCTTGCTCGGGTCGGCGAAGTCCTTGTACGTGTCCGGTTCCGGCGCGCACAGCCCATTAAAATCATCCGTATCGACGGACCACACCATCAGTCCGGCCAGCTTTTGGCGCACCGCAAACCGCACCTTGTTAGCGATGGAACGCGTGCTGTCGTAGACGACGACCTGCGACACGGAACCGTTCGACTTGGTGGCGACCATTTCCGAGGCGGCCGCATCCCATGAGAGCACCCAATCGTCCGGGTTACGCTTCAGCTCCTCGCATACCTCGTTGTAGCCCATAAAGCCGTTCTCTTTGGTGGCCGGCCCGGGGAATCCGGTCTTGTCCGCCGTATCGCCTAGCCGCGCGCTCGCGACGGTACTGACGAACGTGCGCCCATAGAACGGCAGCCCCAGGACGAGCTTGCTGGCCGGTGCACCGAGCTCGAGCAGATGCTCGATCGAGTACTCCACGTTCAGGAAGTCGCGGCTAGTGAGGGGCGCATTCGGACCGATTCGCCCGTCCCAGCTGCCATTGTAGTCGTAGCACATGATATGCAGGAAGTCGAGATACTTCGACAGAGCCTTCACGTCGTACGCCGAATCGATCGTGTCCTTACCCGCGCCGATGGCCGACGTTAGCAGCAGGTTGTTCTTCCGGAACACTTGGCTGAGTTCGCGCACGAGTGCGACAAAGTTTTCGCGATCGACCGGCTTGCCGCCACGCTGTGTCGGATACTCCCAGTCCAGGTCGAGGCCATCGAACCCGTACTGCCTAAAATTGGGGATGAAAAGAGCCGCTACATTATCGAGCTCTCTTGAACACACATAGAGCATTCCACAGCCTACTTGATAAAGTCGAGCGCATTCTTTACGAACGCTTGGCGTCGTTCTGGGTTGGCCGCCAAATTCGAGTACTTTTCCGAACCCTCGTTCCAGCCACCGATCGCCAGCAGGACCTTCAGATGGGGATGTGCCGCCCGCATGCCCGTCAGCTTCTCGTAACCTCCCTTGCCGTAGTTATCCTTCAGATCTTGCCACGCATCTGAAACGAGCAACGAACGAGCGATTAGCTTGGGATGATACACCTCGAGGGAATTCGGGGCTCCTTCAGCAGCGGCATACCGAGCGATTTGATGGCGTTTTTCTCCTCGTCCAGTCCGGCGAACGCGTAGATGGCGTGCGTGCAGAGCGTCGGATCGAACGCGTCCAGCCCGTACGATGCACTTCCGGTACGATACACAGCCCAGGTCGAGATGTAGCATGTCACCACCCGATCGTGATCGGTCACTGTAGAAAGCACGAAGTCAACAATCAGTTCGCTCAAAAATAATGTCAGGAAGCCGCTGCGATGGCGCCGCAAAACGCGCAAAAAGATCCCAGTAAAACAGGAAGCACGGAGCGTTTTGCAGCGGCCAAACATTCATTCAGCCGCAAATACCCAGCGCCGGACTGCCACGCTTCGGCGGATAAGTGAGCTAAGTCGGGCATGTCGGGGTGCCTTTTTCATTGCCGCCATTCCGGTGGGTAATGCGCAGCTACATTGCACCTTGTCCTCGATAAGGCCAACGTTCGATTGGTCATATCGAATTTGAAGGCAAGTTCACGATAAGCAAGTCAACGGACTGTGAAACAGCTGACAAAGTTATTCGGTGAGAAATCTGTTTCTAAGAGGAAATTCGTACCTTAAGTGATGGGTATTTTGTTGAAATCTTTGTAAGCTATTTTTAAAAGCATTGCTGGAAACCCTGCCAACCGTCCCATCGAAGATGAGAGCGGGAGAGATATCGCCATGAAGAAAAGGAGGATAAATAGGAATGATCGTAACGCCGGGGGTTTTTTTTTGACGAAATAACTAGAGAATAAAATAGGCTAAATTTTTGGCTTACACCGGATCACCCCACGGCAGGCAAACAAAAAAAAACCCTTTCGTTATTTAACTTTCCAACAAGCATGTTTTGGACTTGGATTAGGAGCTCCGAGTACGTTAAAGTTTCGAACTCTAGATACATAACTACAAGACATACACTACGCTTCCGATAGAGTGTACTCGGAGGAAGTATTGGAGGAAGTTACGCATGCGAGCCCGCATTTCCCGGAAGACATGTATGTGGTACAACTAGTACAAACATTCGATGTACAATCCTCCTGTTTGTTTCCTCCTTAGTAGTCTGCCTAGCAGACGCACCCATCAATTAGAGTTGCGGTTTGTTACTTAAATGTACCATGTTTGCGGCACAACGGCCTGTGTAAGCGTCTGTTCCGGTCACACACACACAACGGAACAGCGTTGACAATGCGAATGATTCAACAAACGTACCACAAGGGGAAACAAAAAGGTTTTTGGAAGTAAATTACACATTGAAATCGTTCCGTGGTGCTAGGCGATATCAACCGGTTAACTAGATCCAGACATATCTACTTCTACTAAATGCGAGCATAACAGTGTTGTTGTGCATGATATACAAGAATGTTGTAATGATGAATGTTGAACACAAGAAAAACGCACACTGCCAGTAACAAAAACTGATGGATGATTTCAGCAAATTATCACTTCATTACAGGATACAGCGCGTAGGTGCGTTCGTGTGCGTGTCCTCCCAAAAATGTATGACGTTTCGGGAGGGGGATGGGGAGGGAAAGGGTGGAATATCTTCACTGCTCCAAAATGGAGAGCTACCCATTTGCCTGTAGGTCACAGCACCGAAACATTCTACGCCCAAAAGCTACTAGGTCGCTCGGAGTGGGAAAACTTTCACAAGAGGTTAGCTTGTGAAAGGCAACAACGGGTAAGAAGAGAGGAGGTGTTGGTGTAACTGGCGCAGTACGACACGGTGGCGGTGAGCGAGACTTGCAACGATCTGGTACGTGAGTCATACCCCGATCGTAATACGAGCAAAAACGTTTGGATCGTTACATTGAAAAGGAATGGAATCAGGAAGTCTAGAAGTACGGACATTCGTTGGAAAGCATGATTAGTCAGATCCTGAACTATTTAGAACCTCAGCGATGACTTTAGAACGTGTTTGTGTCAAGCATGAGTCAAAGTAGGATGACACTCGGGCGTGAATTTGAAAGCTCGCTTGAAAAAAAAACAAAACTCAAGATCTAGAGCAGCTTTCAACGCCTGCTAGATGTATCTCCCTTCCACGCTGTTTTGTTGCGTTTTTTCTCCTTTGGCATCTCATTCGTATCGTTCTATTCTCTGCCACTTTCTCAAACACGGGCTATTATTTTCTACACACCGGGCACCACACCGTCCGTCCATTGGTGCTCGCAGCGTGGAACGTGTAATTGGACGCGATCAGGAAGTCCGTACGGCGTGGATACCACCACGGTGATCCGTTAAGCGATCGTTTCAACGAACTGCCCCAAGGCCACACTAGGCTGTGCGTATATGTGTTCCTGAAAAAAAACGCACCGAGGGCAGGTTGGAAGAACACGCGCCCAACACGTCGGACGTGAGATGGATGCGACTAGTGCGCACTGGAAGCTCTGGAAACTTGTTCTCCCTCCACTGGCAACCTGTGGCCTTTTACTTTCTTGCCTGCCCGTCTTGAGGGGTGCAGTTTTGTGACTTATGTACACACCTACGGCGCCGCTCCCAGAACCGACGAGTTGCAGCAGCGCCTGCAGCAGCACCACCATTAGGCACCGACCGACCCGGGGCATTCGGACCAGCGTCGGCAGCATAATTAGGTTGTATTTTCTTTCCGCCTGTAGCAGCTTCTGCGTTTGTTTTTTTATTCGTTCACTCTGCCTTTATCGGGCTAGTTCGGATTCTGTCGGCGCGTTTGTACCGTATCGACACTTGTATCAACCCCTGCTAGTTCTTGTTGTTTTTCGGGCACCCCGATCACTATCACTTGGCTGATAACGTTTTGCCACACTTTCACATTCAACGCACGGCGACGGGTTGCACCGAGACAAAACACTTGCCACCCCAAACCACGGTTAAATGTCACTCGGGGTGCGATCGCACTGGGGCAAATAATGTGAAGGGAACGCGCCGCGTCCAACGCCGAACAAATCGCCACGACATCAACGCGCACCAAGCGACGAACCTTCCCGTCTTGCGTCTCAAGTAGCAGCAGCGGAACGGAAACGGTGGGTTTGTGTTGCTTTGGAGGGCGGGAGGAATGGGAGAAGCACACGCCAAGCGCCACCACCGTCGGCTTCAACGTCGCGGTTACAAATAAACGTCCAAAACTTTTAACGGTGGTGGTCCGCGATGGGCCACTTCTTGCGTACGCTTCGTGACCACCACCACCAATGCCCGCAGCTGCTCTCGCTCTCTGTTGAGATGGTTTTGAAGCGCTGCGTCGAGAGAAATCGTTCTCACTATCCCTCAGTCTCTCCCTCTTTCTTGGAGTCTCTCTTTGGGTCCGGATTCGATGTTTTTTTTCCAATGAGTTTTTGAAGAATCAGACGTAAATTATACTTCTTTTAGATCGTGACCCAATTGGAATGTTTTTCCTAGCTGCTCTCCAATATTTTGTATTTCATTTTGATGTATTATGATCATTCTTATAACATGAAATATTATAGAAAACGGAGAATTATTTGCGGATTGACATAAACATTCGCATAAACATTCGTCGATTCGCTTCTAAGCTTTTGTTTAGCAAACTATAGGTTACATATTAGCCGTTAACGTGTGCCGACAGGCCCTGACATTGAGGCATTGTGCTACTATGCACAAGGATGAACGGTTGTTAACAACATGCTTAAGTTTATGTCGATTGAAAAACATGTATATATTGGCCAAGCAATTAGACCTGAACCTGTAGCTTTGCTTAAACTATAAACCAAAACCTAGTTGAAACGAAAGTCCTCGAAGTTAGGTACAAAGTCTTAACGAATCATTCCGATTATTCCAATCGGAGCGATGATTGTACAGACTGAATATATTTTATGGAAATCTTTTAGGTACTGGCGTTGTTTCTGGCACAATGAGGACGAGTAGTTACACTCGTAGCTAAAAAAATAGTCAAGCCACCAAATCGCCGTACCTGTTTTCCGTACCGCACTCAAACCTAGGTCCTACCAGTTGGCAAAGATATAATGTGCTTTTGTAGTTGCATGCAGTTTCGGATGTAGCTAGAGCATATCGCTTCGATTCGGCTTACTTTGTCACCACGCTTTACAACGTTTATTTATCTAACAAGTGCAAGTCTGTTTTCCCAGTGTGTCGCAATAGTAGAGATTCTACGAGCAAGAGTAAACAAACGACAGCAATAACGCCATCACCAGTACGGTATTTCCTCCTACTGCTATTGGTGTGTTGAATTTGTAAGAGAAATTTCTACAATACTATAGTGGAACAAACGTCTGTAACCGTTGCCACGAAGCAGCGAATCTTTGACGGGTCCAATAATCTCTAAGAGTATTGGGCCGCTAGTAAGTCTGTTGGACGAAACATATTAAAAGCTGCCTCCATCGGCTTATCGAGTGATGATTTTGCTTGCGATGTTTGCTATTTCTAAGGCTCCCGACACCTACAGGGAGAAACCAGGATCACCAGATAGTGGATATGCATTTAGAGAGATTGTATGTGTTGCCTAGCTTAGAAGCTTCCTTTCCTATCCGCAAAGTTGCACTATCAGCTACGGCTGGGTACGGAGTTTTACATCAACCCAACCCGGTGGAACTCTAATATCTTACACCATTCATAAAGGCTAGCGTTTTTTCTTCTTCCTTCTTCTATCTAATCCTACAACACAACACTTCATCACAAAGGCAACAAAAAAAACGAGAGTAAAGATTGCCAGAAGAATAGGCTACTCCGCCAAACGGAATGCGTGTGTGCCCACTGTTACACAGTCGCACCACAGTCCACTAACGCATGTCATTTACTCTGAGTTCACAATCGCTTACAGCGCTAACCATTGCATCTTCACGGCGACCACGGATGTGTGCCACAAGTGCGTGTGTAAATATGTCCTTTTTTAATATAAATAATGTTTACACTAGAACGTACAAAAGGGTATAGAAAAAGGTCGGTCGTAGAAGATATAAAGTCTACATTCTCGTTTCAGGAAAGCTCGTTTGGAGAAGTTTTGTAAGGTACGGAAAGGGTACAATAGTACGCTAATTTTGGATGGTTGTGCTTAAAAAGTGTACGATGGATAAAAAAAAGAATTCGATGTGTAGAAAAAAGACGATCAACTTGATCGGGAAGTAACTGTCCCGGTGGCGCGAGAAAATACGCATACGAGTAGGTTCTAAAGAGCGGGCGAGTCGCCATCGCGACGTCCCGTGATTGTGGAGTTTAAAAGCTCTTCGATTGGGTGCAGTGCCGTAGAGCCATGTCTGCTTTCCGTAGTGTTAAAAAAAGTATCACTTTGACAGGATAAACGATTAAAACTTCAAACGACCATCGGCCGTCGCTAGAGAGGCGTGCCGTGTCATCGGAACGGGTGACGGCGGACCGGATGAGTTGCGGCTGTCGGACTGCCCCCGGTACGCCGGCAGCCGTGAGGCGCGTCTTGCTGTCGTTCTCCTGAAACCGTTCCATAATTTTCGCCACTATCATCGAGGGTGGAATGTGTGGATTACCTGTGCGGAGAAGAGTGTAGGAGATTAGTGGCCATTCACTCACAACGAGCCGGGTTGCCCCATTTTTTTTTTCTTTGGTTCGAGCGTTTCGTTTCTCCACGCAAAGTTATAAAGTACGAATAAACTAAATCATTAAAGATACCGATGAAAGAGGTGCGGAGTTTAGGAACGTAAGCAGATAAACTTTGTGAAACACGTGCAAGAGTAAATTGAATAATGCTAAACATGCAGTGGCGTTTTGATAATGTTTGGAAAGCTATGCTACAAGTAACATCTATATTTTTTAATGAAAAAAAATCATGCACAACAAAATAAACATAAAAATTTTATAAACTAAGGTAAATATTCATACAAAAGCAGAATTATAAAGAAAATTTAAACTAAAATTATGTCATTGGATCAACTACAATCAATCAGTTACAAGATCAATTACAAGAAATAAGGTCTTAAAGACTTAAAAAGAAAAAAAACACTATCAACCAGACATGCAGCAGTTCCCTTAAACCAAAACAAAGCAAACCCCTAGGCATAAACACGATCATAAGAAGAAAAAAAAACACATTCAAAATAGTCGAAAATTAGCAGGCACAAATATACACAACACGGTAACACGGCAGAAAAAAAACATATGTTGTTGTTCACTGCTTACACGTTTTCTCTTTGTAATCTTGTTGCCAAGCCCGCGATATGTATGATCTTCCTCCTTGCCACTACTGGTGCCCCGCTGCCATTGTTAATGATACGGCCAGCAGAGATCGTGTAGGATACATTAAGTGTGTAGGTGCTAATAGACTAGACTAGCGTTGTTAGAGAACGAAGTGGTGTGGGTTTTTTTTGGACGATGTGCACGAGCGTACAGCGAAAGATGAAGACGACGATGACAACGACGACGGAACACACAATAGGATTCGAACGAACAACCCGACCTGCCGTACCAGGATGAGGATGAATGCATGTGTCTTACGGACGACCACCACCAACCTAACACACCGCGATGAAGTATTGATTGGGTGTTTCTTTTTCTCTCTCGTTTCTACATGGGTCTCGATTGAAAGCGCTGCAGAATGTGCAACTTTTCGTAATCGGCTGACGACGGGAGACAAAGAGAGAAAGGGAGAGAGAAGAGAATGATAATGTGGAAAAGATGTGAGATTATGATCCCGTACGAGGTCTTCTCCGTTTGCTGAGCTGTTGCGTTAGTGCCACCACCGTTCCACACTAGTAGGAGCCCACAATGGTGATCGAACTTACCTACTAGCCCCCGATAGCCTAGAACACTGTTCTCGTGGATGTGCATGGAGAGTTGCTGCTGGCGTAGGAAAGCTTCCGTGTCGACGCCTCGCACCTGGGACGGTTTCAAAAACCTGACGGAAACGAAATAAAAACAGGAAAATGTTAATTATTGCGAGCTTGTCAAGTATCGCGATGCTGTGTACCGTACCGTTTCGGAATCTTTGCCAGTACGTCCGTGCTGTGCGGTGCGGGACCAAAGCCGAGATTGAGCAGTATCTTCTCCGGGTCGGGTTTGCGCGCGTTCAGCAAGCTCTCCACGCTCGAACAGCGGCTCGAGTCGGACTGCAGCGAGCTGTCCTTCACCAGCATGGTGCTACGGCGCCGGGGTGATGACGATTGCTGCTGCTGTGCTGGGTGCTGCTGGTGCTGGTGCTGCTGATGGTGTGTATCCTGCTGCTGGATGCTGAGTTTGCTCGCCGTTCGCGGGATCGGACTGACCGGTACGGAGCGTGTGAGGTTGACGAGGCTGCCGTTGTTAATGCTCGAGCTCGTGTTCAGCGACGACGGGTTCGGGCAGCTATTGTTGCACTCGCTAATCGCGAACGAATCGTCGTCGTCGTTCATCTCGCTGAAGCTGCGCCCAATCTCCATCAGATTGTAGCGCCGGGCGGTGGCGCGCGGGTTCTCGCTCGAGCTGCGTCCGATGCGCCCGATACCCATCCGGTGCGCTTTCGGTTTCGGTGGGTTCAGGTACGCAGCGGCATCGAGCAGATTTTCCTTTTCCTCCTCTTCTTCCTCCTCCTCCTCGCTTATCATACCCGGAGCTAACTCGTCCGACTTCGGGAACGATTCATCGAAGGAGAATTCGTACGCATCGGAGGGATCCACATCGACGACGCTGACTTCCACGTCCGATTCAGGCGCGAGACGTGCTTCGCCATCCGTTTCATCCGCCACGGCGAACTCATCCACCGCCGGTGCCGTTCTCTCGGCGGTCGGTTCGCACACATTCCGTGGTTCCCGCTGGTTGGACGATCCACCACCGCTGAGCATATTGCGAATGTCAAGCTTTTTGGCTTTGATCAAACCATACTTGGCTTTGTTCATGTTGAGCTTGTCATAGAACTCATTGATCTTACTCTTACCCACCACAAACGGTGAGTTTGAGGACGGGACGGCTGCTACCGCATCCTCCACACTTTCCTGCCCTTCCGGTGCACTCTCGCCGATCGACGGTTGACTTTGATCGAGCTGCGACCCGGATCGACTGAACTTTCCGAGGAGTGTCTTCTTCGAGAGAAAGTTGCGGATGGAGAGCCCGGCTGCCGATGCACCATCTGTTGCCGCGACCGGCGCTTGCTTCGTACAGTCATCCATTTTGTACCCCTTTGGGGTGCTGGTGGCAAGAGTAGTACTTTGTGGCTCCGCCGGAAGGCCATAGCTGGCAGTTGTACTGACGGTTTGTTTGCTGGCGCTGCTTCTCTTATCGCTAAGTACATGCTCGGATGGTGACGAAAGAGGCGGGTTGGCGTTTTCCCCATACACATACACTGGATCCTCTTCCTGTTCCGCTTCCCCACCATCGGACTGCGGCTCGATACCGACCCAATCATGATCGGTCTCTGTTTCCAGCACTGTCGCCGCCGCTAGCTGATTGGTAATTCGGCAGCAGTCAGTTTCGTGAACCGTGGCATCCTCCGGACCTTCGGTCTGGCCTGTGGGTGGGATGATCTCGCTGCCGGCTCCGGACGATGTCCCGGCACCGGTTGGTATCTGTATGGAATCGACCCATTTCTGAACCGATGCCGGACTTTTCTTTCGCATTTCATCGACGATATCGTTCAGCCAGTACCGGACGCGTGATCGAACTGAAAGCAAACGATAAAGCAAAGTGTTAAGGTAAGAGACTGTTGCTTGCTAAATGTTCTTTTGATTTTAATTGCTGGTGCAACGGCAGTAGCGGGTATATGCTTGCTGGAATGACTAGAACATAGACGAAAGCTAACAACAACAAGAAGATAGATTAGAGAATAGAAGATAAAGTGCAATGGGCCGGAACGGTTGACATTTATATCGCTAGCTAGAGTGGATTTGGAATACAAACGAACCGTTCAACGGGAAGAAAAATACGTTTGCTTTTATATGTATAATATATTCAAAACATAAAGGTGCACAACCGAATGAAGACGAAAAACAAAATACAATAAACGGATTATTTTCATGCGGCGCAAGGCAACATTCAAGTGATGTCTGAGCGGGGACGATAAAACAATGGAGGTTTTGTATTTTCTGTAAAGCAAACCGATCCAGTCGCTTTGTTTGAACGTTTGCCAAATGTAAAAATTGTGGAAAACGGTGCGTCGTAATAGCAAGCTGTGCTAACCGTCGACAAAATGAATCGATGCAGCACAGTTTCGGTGGCGCCATCTTTTGGCCGGTATAACTACAGTTCATTAGTTTCGTCTCGCATGGTTCATTGCGAGATTTTAATGTTATTTTTCCATGGTTAAAACCATTTTTACTATACGAACACGATAATCCCGCTGTTCAATGAGTTTTGTCGAATCATCGGTAAAAGTCCTTCATTTGCATTTGCGTAAAGAAAAGACACAAATAAAATGTTCTCTCTCAATGTATTCACTTCCCGTTTTTCACTTCCTTCGCACTAACTCACTTATATGTCTGGAGCGGATACGATGCAGTTGCGATTGCCCCTCTGTATCATCTCCCTTTCCAGCGTCTAGATATCGAAGCAGGTGCTCGATTTCCATTCTTTCCAAAAATATCACTTCGAACATGGTTGGTTGTTCACGGGGCCAACTTTTTTTTTGCTCACTATGTGCGCGATCCGAGCCTGGGGTGTACACGGCAAATGGAACAACAATCTCCCAATAAACTTTCGTGCCCTGGTGATGCCCAGGGAAGCGTGTGGTGTAAGATCTTTACTAGAACGTTGCAAAATACGTACTGAGCCGGGCGCACACGGCTGGCCTGCAGGGGTGGCCTGGTCGTCGCGATCACGCACGGCACTGGTGTGCGTTGGGTGGTGGTGTTTTGCGCACAACAACACCCTCCCCAGCCAGCGCACGATGCAGGAAAGCACCTTGAACGCAGGCAAACAACATGTTTGCCTGTGGATCTTCGTATTCGGAGCGCATCCTCCCACGTGTGGGGCTGTTCCCATCGCATCATACCTCCGCACCTTGTGGGACACTTCGCTTATCAGTAGCATACGGCACACGGAGCGTAACCAGAGGGCAGTGAGAGTGTGTAGCCACCTTCGGTTCGGCATTTGTCAACAAATGTCGCGCCGGCAATGCTCATTGAAACGGAAAGCTGAACGCCAACTGCACCGGCAAGGCGTTGGGCGAACAAACACCACCCTGGAAAATCTTTATATTGCAGCCCGAGAGAAAACTCATTGACGTACGACTTTGGTAGCGGTGGAGGTGAAGAGCATATTAAGAGCAAACGATCGTTCCGTGGACGTGTGTGTATCTGCTGTGATGGTTAATGTGACGGCAATTGCTGAGTAAACAATGTATTTTTTTTTAGATAACCAACCCGGCATATTGTGGGAAACCATTTCCTTCGAATGACCTTTGCACAAGACTGACTGAATTATTAGACAAAATTATAACAAAGGTTGTTCGACTGGTTTGTATAAAAATAAAAATAAAATAAAATTTTCAACTTTTGCTAATACAGACTTTGCTGATTGATTGCTTTTACATTTCCTCAAATTGACTGCAAATAAATGTGTACATAATAACAAACGGTTCACGACCGGACAGCGTGCCACTGAAAGCGAATAAAACCCTACGGAGAAGATCAAACAAATTAACCTCTACGTAAAAAAAAAACTATAAAAAACAACTTCCCCAAGATTAATGCCACTGATCTCCTTTAACTCGCAATTCGTCATTCACGCTAGGTGCGTGTGTGTGTGTGTGTATGTTCCCTGACCGGCCGGCGTGGCGACGGAACTGATAATAGCTAAAGCGCACAGAAACACGAGCCAGTGCAATGTGCTCGCTCGATGATCCTAACCCAGTAGGCGAAGTTCACAGGACAGGCATGCCCTGCATTTCCCCGTCGTGATTTGGTGCGTTGTTGTTGTTTTGTTCCTAGCTAGCTACCACGGCGTTGTATTCTACTATTTGTTTTGTTGATTTTTACATTTCTTTTTGTTGTTCACACCACAGCTTCGCGGCATTCGTTAGCAATGGTGCAGGGCACGGTGGGGAAACGTAAATAAATGAAAATAAAAATATTTACCACTCTACGCTCAGAATGGGTGCGGGAAACAAAATACAGTGGAGAGAAAAGGTGACAAAAACTGCGACGGAATGCAGATTGGAAGTGTTTTTTTTTCTCATTGCACGGAATGGTTTAAGCGTGTTGTGTGAAGAATCAGAATCAGTGTTCGAAATCCGGTTTCCGGTCATGCAGGATGCAAC
>JXXA01011355.1:0-23354 GCA_000956255.1 Anopheles punctulatus | reverse complement strand
AAGCTGCAGGAGGGACGCGGGACATGGTTTCTGTGTAACGCCGATTTCCTCGCTGAAACAAGTTTAGACGAGGATTTATAATTTTTATTTACGTTTTTGTAGGTTTCTAATTCATTGCAATCACATTATTTGGATGAAGAACAAGAATCATCTAATTCTGCTTATTTTAACGAATTAGTTTTCTTTGACTCGTGATAATCAAGCATCCATACTCAATCCAGTGCTTTTACTGGTTTAAGTAATGGTAGGACATTGTTTTATCACAGATGGGTTTAATTCTCTAGCTTGTAGAATACTTTAAATAAATTGGGAGTGTAGTCAAGTCAGGAACGAAAAAAAATCAATCGAAATCTTAAATTGCTGTTTAAGTAAATTAAGAAGAAAAGATATTGAAAGTGTATTGAAGATCCATTAAAAAAAAAACAAACATTTATTTTCATTCACTTCAATGTTAAATTCAATGCAGGTACCAGATAGGTAATATTTTTTAATTAAAAAATAATATAGGATAAACACTAAGAAAAATTGTTATCATATATTTGCAGTGAATATTATAAAAATTCAGATTCAGATTTTGGTCGTAGTAAATAGTAAGTTGTTTATTTACTACGTACATTATTTAAATTAACTGTACTATTATTTTTACAGTAAATTTACTACCAAATATGGTGACTATAGTTACACTATAAATAATACACATAGTTTTAGTGGATATTACACACCATTACTGTGATTCTGTTTGGGCTAAACAAGTTCTTGGGCTTTGGTTGCGATGCTTATGACGAGCACGAGACGCAATTCATGCGGTATAGCTGTTCCCCATGGTCGATTTTTTCGTTTTATATCTTGAAGAATTAACCGTACAAAATTACAGTACCAAACGTGCATGTCGAATCGCAAGAAAGAGACCTTCGTACCCATCAACAACAGGATCGATTACTTAAAGATGAATTAGAAACTCCTTCAATAAGTAAAAATTATCATCGATGCTATGGACCTTGAGACTTACCTTTGTGAATTTCAATCGGAGCCAGGTCCATCAACATCAGTTGCAAGTGGAACATCAGTTGAACATCTTTTACCTTCTGATTGTATTATAGACCACAAACAACGCGTGAAAACAACGCTAAGGTGACACAGTCTATGAGCATTAACTACTTCCGAAGTCCAATTAGTCATCTTTGAGGAGTGGTTACATCGCGGACCATTGCTATAAATCATCACCAGTTCCTGCCATACGTTGTTAACATAAATATCAATAGTAAAGTTAAATTCAGTCAATACTTTGATTAAAGATTAGGGTACAATAAACATAATCTTTTTCGCCGTCTTTATATGTTTTCTAGCTGCATTGGAAAGGAGGGTGGAGAATTATAATACTAGTGCTTGGTACAGAGTTATAAGACACTGGTGAGATGGTCGCGCCAAACAAATGGCGCCGATTTGCGCAACCCGTTAAGACTGTGAAGGATAGGTAGTGTAAAATTTTCAGCCATACCAACGGAATATATTACTTATCTCATGTAGTGCGCGGATAATGTGTTCAAGTATCCAAAAAAGTAGACTTCTAGCCGTCGCTTTAACATGAACTGTTGATTAGGCGAATTGGATTACATCGGTCCGCTTCTCCAGTGGCCCAGTAGGACTTTCTCATGCGATCTGAGGCCAAACCATGCGTATTGGTGAACTCTCTGAAATTCCCATGCACATCAACAATAACAACACAAAAGCACGGACCCTCCAAAAAAATAAAGCACGATCAAATCTCCGATGGGCTTATCAGCAGCTTGTACGATTATGATGAACGCTGCCAGCAAATAAGCGTAGAACGCACCTCAATATCGAAAGGGCGAAGGAAGCAGCCAAAAGGGATGCAGCAGCGTGTGTGGAAAAGCCTGGGAAGAAAGTGCTTTGCATGGGAACCAAATTTTCGAACCACCATGGTGACGAAGGAATGAAGAAGATGGAGAAATAATAAAAATAACACCAAAAGATCGCTGGACAGCCGCCGGTTGCCGGTTTGCAACAGTGGCATGGGAAGATGAAATGCATTCGCATTTCATTCTACATACTCTTCTTCCCGTTCACCTTGCTTGCTGCTTTCCTAGCAGACAATCACAAATACACACGTACGCATTGTCGCGTTCGCTTCCCGTGCAATGAACCGAACGTGCAGCGCAGCAACGATG
The DNA here is from genome assembly GCA_000956255.1 of Anopheles punctulatus. NCBI lineage: Eukaryota > Metazoa > Arthropoda > Insecta > Diptera > Culicidae > Anopheles > Anopheles punctulatus. The sequence continues at coordinate 21,165 of JXXA01011355.1, read as the reverse complement.
GGAGAAATGGGAAGCAGTGTTTTAATGGTGGCATGGGCATTGGGAAGCGAGAAGCGAAACACCAAACCAAAAAAAAACCGATTCCTTCCACACAGCCAGCCGGTTGGAGCGGTGGGGAGTGGCAGGGGTGAGAAATGGTATCACTTCCTGGGTATCCTTCGCGTCTGGATCCGCTGAGGCGATGAAATCCACAACGTTTTTTTTGTGTTTTTTTCCTTCCTCCTTCGTTGCTCTCTCTCTCCCTCTCTTTCTCGCTTTGCCGTTGGTATCGTGTGTATGCATTTATTTTGTCTCCCTTTCCCACCCGTTGCTGTGTCCAAACTTGCAACCGAAAACGCCGAAAAGAGAGGGATGAAATTGGATGCAATTCACCCGAAGAATGGAAACAGCGTTTGGCGAACGGACGAAAGAGATGGTGATCATTTAAATAAACGACGATTTAAAAACGCGTCGAATACACACACTACCGCGCACCGGACGCGGTGCAGGCAAGCGCACAGAGAATTCAAACGAAAATCGGAACTGTGTTGTGACACAGGAAATACAGCGACTATGCTGGTAGCGAGAGGATACCGCATGAAAAGCCTTAGCGCGAGCGATGCCGAGCAAAACAGGTTATCGAAACGAATTTCAAGCGGCTGTAAAAATACAAAAAAAAAAAAACAGGAGCCCTATAACGAAATTCACGCCTTCAAAACCATTTTTGAGCAAATATTTTCTCCCAATTTGTGAAGACCCAATCTCATAGGAATTGGCATCCAAGTGTGCCTGGCTGTATGGCGCTGTGGAGTACATTTTGAGGTAATGTAAAAAGTTCATTTAACGCTTTTTAACGCTTTGAATTTAAAAAAAATGTATCAACGAGTCGTTAGACTCATAAGTAATCAATAAAACCACAGCTATACATGTTGTTGTGCCTTTGCATTTGTCGATTGGATGTTTGCTTATTTTCCTTCTCTTACAACTCTTCCTTTACTAAAAATGCTTGTTGTTAAAAATTAAAATTAAAAATAAAAAGGGATTCATTTATTTTATAATATCTCAAGTTAGTTATCTAAAGTAATAGTAATTCTAAATAAATTAGTATGAAAGCTAGGCTGTATTATACTAATTAACTATTACGAAATGGAAGAAATTTTAATCTTGCTTGATTTAAAATGTATCTTTCAATTTTAAAAACAATTCATGCGCTAGAGCGATGAATAAACTCTGCTTCTCTTCTAAAATAAACACAATCTCATAGCACTGCGAATTATTATTATCACGAACTATTTATTCAATCAATAGATTTGCACAGCTTATCGACCAAAACGATGCACCCGTTGCGACCGTTAACCGGTTAAAAACGAAACGTTCAAATTCTCGTTACAATTCTTTTTTTCCCACGCTCAACGGCAGCAGTTTCCCACGCCGGTGGGAATTTTCCCAACATCAGACAACACTGCCGGGATCAAAAACGGTCGAACTTCCCCTGCACACCTTGGACAATTCATTCTTTGCGAATGAACTTTACAAGTGAATTTCGAAAATGTGTTCACATACTTCGGGTTTTCCGAACAACATTCGGCAATCTTAAGAACACTACGGGAAACGCAAAAGGTGTATTCGCCCAAAGTTGATTTAATTGATCCAGCATTGAAGCTGAAAAATTATACCTGAACGTTTGTATTTGTCAGCTATCTTTCGTGCTCATATGGTGGTAAAACCAATGAATGCACCGTTAGTTAACACATTTGAATCTTTTTCAAACATAATCATTCATATGGAATATTAGATAAATTACCTTGACAAAATAGCATTTAATTATTATAGGTTCTAAACACGGTTTAGTCACTGTAATCATTGTATTGCGGTCTTAACGCAATCAACCACTCGAACGAATATCCAATGTTGTCCATTGTTTCTCGATTCACTTGCTGTGCATGGGTAGAATTCATCTCCGAAAAATTTCCGAACGTCGCGTTTTCGAACATATCCAGCAAATTACGTAGCTTCCCGTGTTCTCTATTTTGCATCTTCTTTCTACACGATGATTTGCACGAACTGGTCTGTTTTTACATCTCTTTCTGCCAATGTTCACTCTACCGTCTTCACAGTAGCAGCTGGATTGTCTGCTTCGAATGGCTTTCGGTTTTGACAGTTCATTTCAACATTGTTTTGTGTGCAAAATAAAAAAAACTAAAAGCAAAAAAAGTTGAAGGAAGAAGGTTGCTGCTGGTGCGTGTATTTTCCCTCCTCCCTATTATTTCAAAGATGCGGCTCCAGGCCCCAAATTAACCATTGTTTCAAGTGCAGAAGCGCAATGAATGCGAAGAGTGATAACAATCCACCTACCTAACTAACATACCCTGCTTAGGAGCAGCAACGAAACAAAACATTTGTACGTCGTCGGGCAGCAACAGCAGCAACTTACGGTGTGTGCGAGTGTGTCCTTTTTCCCGGCTGTGAAAGATATGATATCAAAAATAGGCACGGAAAAGCGAGGGCTAGACCCTTTTTCTTGATATGTGGAATGTGCTGATCAGGAGCCGATAAAATAAACGTAATCAACGATGTATTTTCCTGAGCATGATTCTCAGCGATCTCTGTCTCACCGTTCGCAGGCAGGTGACTGCTAGCGATCCAATCACGAATCGTGCACTACTGACATATCGTTGCGAAGTATGGCAACATAAAGTGCAGTAAAATATTAAAATTATGGAAAGCAGCTTGATAAATGCAAACCGTTTAAAAAAAAATTACCCGAGAGACGTGAGAAGAGCAGTTTCATTCCCCATTCTATACCAAGTGCATGAATAGCAATATATTTAAAAAATAATAAAAAAAACAACGGTCGGCTTTTGTTAGTGATATTTGTTGTAAACGTTAAAGTGTAGACCATTTTCCACCATGACCACCGCTGCAAAGTTTTCCAATTCTTATCGGGTATTTATGTTCCTTTCGTGTCTTACGTACGGCCGGAAAGACGGCAAATACATAGAATTTTAACAAAAATTCCACGGCGACATGACGATCAACGGAGATCAACCATGATGTGTGTGTGTGTGTGCGTGAATCGGCTCTGTAGGTTTGTGGGCGTGTGTTTGTGTACGTATGTGTGTTCAGGCCACTGCTTGTGTACATGAACGGGCCCGCGCTGTCCGTCCCTTTTGCCGTTGCCCTTTTTCTGTGTCGTGTAAAGTTGCTCCGTAAGCGGCACATCGAATGTGTGTGTATGTAGTTGTAAGCCGTCGTAGAATGTGAAACCTCTACGAAAAATGGGAAAAATGCGTAGGCAAAATATGAGAGTGGAGAAGAACGTGCCGGAACGGTTCGGCAGTGGTTCGAATTCAGCAGCAGCTCGGGCACATTGAATCCCAAAAAAAGATCATCATACATACCCCTCTCTCATGTCAGTCACTGCGAATTTTCTCTAAATATTTTGATGTGCCTGATGTTGAAAGTTTTCGCCATTTATCGTGCTCGAAAGTTGTGAGATTTCCAGTGAATGATTGTATTTTCGGTTTGCGGATTCGGGAGTTTGGATTTCAGCACAGTGCGGAAAAAGGAAAGCGCGATACAGATGCGAAACAAAAGCTAACAAGAATGGAATAGCCGCGCCGGAGTGCGTGAGGAATACGTGACACAGTAGTGAGATGTGAGCTGATGAGAGATGAGAATCGTGCGCGCGTATGTGTGCGTTTTCTGCTAGTTTCGTGTGATTGGATTCTTCAACACACAACAAGACCCCAAGCACAAGAACGATCCAAATGACGGCGGCGGAAGGAAGTTTTCTTTTTTGTTTGTTGCTGCTATTGTGTTGTTAGCGGTAAAGGGCGGATAAGAATGAAGTATCCAGCCGGGGTGGAGTAGTGTGTGTCTGTGTATGTGTGTGCGTGGTAGAGGTGGCGGCGGTTGGAGGGAGGAAGTTTGGGGATGTGGCAAAACCTACACCAACAGCATCATCATCAACAAGAGCAAAAGCGGCTCGCTCGAGGAAGAAACAAACTAAAATCGTGGGGAAGAAGGAATAATACGTGAAGGTGGAATAATGAGCCCACAGGCAGTGGCGGTGATGTGGTGAAGAAAAAGAGCCTGCATGGTTGCTAGAGCAAGACAGAACGATCTCATCAAGAATCGCCGTGAGTTTAAACGGAAAAGGGAAGAATTTATACAGCAGCCCCCGTATATGCGTGCGTGCAAGGTTGTGTTGTGCGTTGATGAAAGCTGTGTGCCTGTGTGCGTATGTGGCAGATAAAATCGTCTGTTTTTACTTTTGCTTTTTCATGCTGTCCTGTGTGTGTATGTGTGTGTGGTGTTTGTTCTCTCCGCTTTGCCATTCTTTGCCAAGGTGTTTTGTCTCGCTTTCGCCAATGTGTATGAGATTGTTTAGCTCGCGGTCACCCGGTCTAGCTCGTTCTCACCTTCCTTCATTCACGTTTCATTTTGTGTTTGGTGTATGTGCTTTGGCGTACGGTTGACGAACGCGTGGAGGCTTAAACGACGAAGAGCAGGAAAGGATATTCCGCGCTGCTGGGTATGCAATGTGCTACTGCTATCTCGTTTTAGCAGTACCTGAAAATCTTCTCACTTACGCGCGTGGTGATGAGACCGAAATACGGGCACAAGCAGTGAGCAGTGAGTACGTCCCGATAAACGGGGCTGCTTTCTCACGCAAATTTTTACAACTTTTTCGCGTCATAATAAACGATAGGTTGGGGGTGCAAGCACGTTAAAAGCTGCCAAGTAACAACTACTCTGTGGCCTGCGAACGAATCCTTTTGATCGTGAATTCCTGTTACTAATTCCGTCCTTCTCCGCCAGGTGAGATGTGTTAACTGTGTGAGGTTTTCGTGGCAACGTTTTGCGCGATTATTTTGTTCCCATGGGGCCAGAAGGAAGTGAGAACATACAATTCGGCAAATTGTAGTATAGCATGGAATTTTAGGATGTTACTAACATTCTCGCAAATCACATAAACTGAACTCCCGCCACAATGCACTTGGGCACATTTGTGCAACCGTACACACATACACCGGTGGCGGGGAACGTGAAGAAGGAGAAAGAATTAATTTGTGATAGGTTTTCTTCTGCTCCTTCTGGCCCCGTTTCACTCCCCGGGCCAACGATCTCTTCGGTCGGCAGTGTGTGTTGTTGGTTACGTCTTTTCTGTTTCCTTAGCATGCCACGGTGCTCCAAACCCCACCCCCGCGAGTATCCTCTTACCTCTTCTTGCTCATTTCCCTTTGGGCTGGTTTTGGTCTTGGGCCGCAGGGTGATGATTGTTCGCTCCAATATGTGGAGGTTTCATTTAATTTCTTTTTCATTCCTCTCGTGAGTGAGCCGTGAGTTCACGCGAAGGCTTCTCTGTCAGACGCGACGGGGTCTGAAACTTTTTAAAACGAGCGAAACCGTCGGAGAATGGAGCGTGAAGAACATATCACTCGCCGAAGGAGCAGAAAGGGGCTAGTGGTGTAGCGTATGTGTGTGTTGGTGAAGAAACGCGAGACACGCCATCGCGTGCATCCACGAAACGGCGAACCGGTTCGTCGTCTCTTTCGGTTAGTGGTTTATTCGCGGCTGCTATCTTTTTGACGGATTTTCCTCTCGTTCCTTCTGCTGTTTCATAATTGAGGGGGAGTTTGTCTTACTCTAGCACAAACACACACATGCACACATACGGGCGCACGCACATTCTTTCCACTATCACAGCAGCTCGCAATGATGGCGTGTGTCCTCGCGCCGGACAAAAAATCTTTCACCCGTGAGGATAACCAAGAATCAGTTGAAACGTATCACCACACAAACACTCATGCGAAGACGTATATTCTTTGAACGTAGGTGTCCGTGGCAACGGCGGAATGCAGGAAACATGACGACAGGAAACTCCCACGAGGAATGTTGCTGTTTTCGCTAAAAGACTGTGTGTGTGATGAGATAGAGAAGGATGTAGCGATTTGTTACCCTCCAAATAGTATTAGAATTGAGCAAAGTGTAGATTAACTTTAAGGTTCAAATTTTTCTCCGTTTCTTTTCCTCTAGCGTGTTTATTATTATACACTACACACTATTATCAGCGGCATAAATTTAAATAAGACTTGTTTTATGAAATTATTGTCACGAATGATTTCGTTCGTTGAAATTCGTACGAAGCTCGAAATTGCACTTCGAACAGCATTAGAAATGTGTTTGTTATGCAGTATTATATTTTCGTTAATTGAGCCGTAGTTACATTTTATCGCAAATACAACCACTGGAAGCTAAGTTGCACTCCTTATCTACTAGTAAACTACTGACTACTGGCGCTTTTAAAAAGATAGAAACATGGTATTGAACGTAATCATCAGCACAAGTCATAAGAACTCAACATGCATTTTTGAAAGTTCTTTCTACCTAGATGTTAATACAAATGATTTGTTGTTTGTATGATTATGTGTAGAAGGAATCAAATGAGGGAAAAATACAAAAACAGACGCACGAAAATGCTATCTTGCGTAAATACAAAACATTGCCGGCCTCAAAGCGCGAAAGAAAAGCGTCCAACAAGTGCGCGCGCGCGTACTTCGATTGAAAAAGTGAATCCCAAACATGAAAACGCAGTAGTTGGACGTGATAGTGTGTGTTGTCAGCGCTCTTATTAGGGCACCTCTGCAGGAGCACAGATCGAGCGGAGTTGTTTGCAAGCACACAAATGGCAGTAATAGGAAACTGTTTCCGGAGCATCGTCGAAGACGCAGTAACGCAGTAGAAAAATAGACATGCGCGGCTGTGTTTGTGTGTGGTGACAACAATCACTGACAGGTGGTGTTGTTGGTTGTGTTGCGTGTTGCTTGTTGCACCAAACGAATAATATTGCATCGGGTGAAACTTGCAGTCGAATGCGCGAATGTACGTGTTTGGCGCTACGTGGCGCTAGTGTGGTTATGGTGTTGTCGAAGTGTTGTTCTAGTTGTTTTTATTAGTGTTTAGGTTTCGGTCAGCGAAGGAAAATAAGTGAAAATCATTCCACCGGCAGTGAAGAAAGAAACCCAGACAAGAAGACAAGCCGTTTCGGGAAACTGACAGCAGCTGCTGCGATTGTGTGTGCGCAGCACATATTGACGGTGTTTCAAGTGTGTGCGTGTTGACGGTTGTGTGGAGCAGGCAGCGAAAGTTTGTTCCCAACTCCGATGGGATCGGTTCGGCCGCTGTGACAATGTACGAGGAAGGGAAATGGGTGGAAGGATGTGTGGTAGAGGATTTTTGCGTATGGGTGACGTGCAGTAATCATTTGTATAATAATTTTCTATTCTCTTTTTATCAATCCAAGGAGTACAGAATCCTTTTTTTGTGCAGTGTTGTGCCGCATGATACAGTGCTAATGATTGATGGTGTGCCGTGCCAATGAACGACGATAAAGTGTGTATATTTGTACAAATATTAAGCTTCAAAGTCAGTACGCATCCATCCCCGTGCCTGTGAGAGTGCTCAGTGTTCAACTGCTGTCGAAGGTTTACGTGTCGTGTATTCAAAATCCGGTGAATATCAAGTAAAGCGCTGTTCTTAACATGGAAAACAACGTGTGCAGTATGTGTGTAATACGTGTATGATTGTTGGAAAATCTGCTGCAAGCAACCTTTCTTCAGTATTCACGATTTTCGTGACCACCGCATTCCTGCTCCTGCTGGACGGTCCCGTCCAGTGCATTCCACCATTATAATCGTCGAAGCGAAAATTCACATCGTTTCCATAGTTATTCGACGGCCTCCTTACCATCGTCACTGGCTGTTGCTGCGGGACAATGGAACGTTAAATTACCTAAATTGAGCCTGTGTTCCTGTGCCGCCTACTGTTCTGTATATGGTAAGTGACGATGTGGGATATAATTTCTTCGCTGTGAGTACATTAGAAATTATAATCGACACCCACGTGCAATAAAGAACCACAAGCACAGAAATGTCACCCTGTGCGAGAACAGCAATGTCTTGTGCGTAATTTAACATGACAATTTGAAAATGAATACAAACAGCGAACATGAAATTGATTCTATAGTTTGAATTTTCTATAGTTTGATTCAGCGCGAATGTTTTGATTACCACGATGTTATTTTATGCATTCTAACTTACTATTAGTTATTTATATATGATTTATACATTGGTGCCATTATGTCTAATTAGTTGCTATGCCTTTGTATTTGAAATGGACGATATTTTTACCTATAAAACAACAGCGTAAACAACCAGCGTCTTAACTTATTTTATTTTTACAGTTTCTTTTTTCGATTATTAAAATTCATTTTTCTCTAAAACAGCATAAAAACAGTGAAATTCGTATGCAATATAAAAAAAAACCTCAAAAAATGAAATATATAAAAAGCCTCTGAAAGCCAAGCATGTAATTTATTTGCTTATTAAATAATTCAAAAGAATGGTGGCCTATACAGCCTCATGAGTGCTAATAGTTTTTTTTGATCTCAAATTATTTGCCACTCTCTTAAGGATAACCTCAGCAAACCTGATTAGTTACCCACCAGATTAGTTTTTCAATGGATGCCAACAAACAAGAACCGCATTAAGACCTCCGAAGTAATCTTGCATTATTTATTTGGTGACATCAATTGTTTAGATACAAACAAATTGCAAAATTGTATTTTTGAAACAAGTAATATCTTTTCGAAAATTATTTTGGCATAAGTGATACGTCCCAAATATTCATTTGTACGGGAGATTGTTGTGCAGAGATTAAGACACAAACGTTGTGGGGTAAAATATTAGAGGTTTTAAATGATTGTTGGTAATGTTATAACTTATTCTTCAGTTTGAAGTGTTTAAAATGGCGATACCAAATTTGGATCAGAGCGAAGATACGACATTTGTCTGTGTATTGTAAAACCATGCATAACGAAGAAACAAAGGTGCTAACATGTTTTTGATGAGGTGTGAATTTAGCTCATCAACATCACTGTGGAGGCCTTTTTCAAATTTGAAAGTCTTCTGTAGGTATTTGAATGTTTAAAGAATCAATGATAAGTCGACAGTTCTTACATAAGTATCAAAATGTTGAGCGCGGTCGATGAGCATTCAAGGCTATATTCTAGTTTGTTGAAATTGTTATGTTAGTGTGATATTTGTTACTGTTACTTATTGTTCATATTTAAACGTTTTAATTAGCATTCTTATTAACATTTCACTTTTATTATCTTTTTTCCATAGAAAACACCTCTAGAGACACATTTAACCCCGGGTGGGGTTACGTTCGGGTCTGGTCGCATGGATCCTTTCTTGCTCGACAAATACCTCCCAGAAACTGACGCAGTTGCCTGTCAACGAGGGTGCAGATAAATTGCAGTCACAGTTTCGCAATGCTTACGGTCATCAAGTCATCACACCAGCACATGAAAAGGCATCAGGATAAGGTGTTGCGTTTGCGTGTTGAATGAATTGTAGCAGGACCAGTGCGTGGTTGCAAAACACACTCACACATTCCAGCGTTTGGTGTAGACGCACTTCGCGACAGGGAAGTGAAAGCGTACGAACGAAGTTGCACTGGGGATTATTTTATTAGTGCCGAATGCTGGGATTTCCTACCTTATGCTATGTTTTACGAGCAAATTGAGGTGGAAGTATTAAAAATACATGAAGCTACTTGATAGCGAAACAAGAGCGAATGGGACGGATAGATAGTTGGAAGTATGCGATTCAATGTACTAACTGAAGTATTCCACATGAGTGCCTGAAGCTTCTACGACATCTGGGCAGTGCAGAAAAAAGATGTAATTAAGCTGCAATCCGCGCTAAAGCAGCTGCGCATGAAAACGATAGAACAATCGCCTTGCACCGAATGTAACGTATACACACAGATAGGAGCATTCGAGAGCGAGAGAGAAATCCGAGACTATATAAAGACAAAAAAACAAAAGGCTACTAAGATCTCGATTTGATACTACTTGTCAACGTGAGTGCAGTCAATTGAATGAGAAATTGTCGAAACTGATGCAATGGTGTGCTCTGGTCGTCGTGGTTTTTTAGCGAAATAGAAATGAAGACGGAATACAACGCTAGCAGCAGGTCCCACCATATACCTACCATTGTTCTTGTGGTTCAGGTCGTTTACGTCCTAGCGCTCGGTGCATTCGGTGCAGCGTTGTAGAAGGTGCCACGGTCCTGTCGGTGACCGGAACAGACCACCCGACGCACGAGCCATGTACGTTATCAATCCGGCGCCAGCATCGCAGGAACTACAGAGCACCGCCACCAGTTACGTTACGGCCGCGCATCGTCCGGACAGCCCTGACGAATCCATTGAACTTGAGCAGCATCAGCAGCAGCAGCGGAAAGACATCCTGAGCCAAATACTGACAAAATGCAACGCCGACATGTCGGAGCAGGTGGCCAGTTTTAGCAGCCCCGGCGACAAGACACCTCCTCGAGTTACGGCAGTTAAGGAAGAACCAAAGCCTCCAGCGTCACCTGCAAAAACTGCCGTTCCACCAGATGCCGCATCGTCACCATCTCCCCGACATGCTGATGGAGAGCTCCAAGGTGGTAAGGTGAAGCAGTCGTCTGATGCCGCCAGTGCAAAAATCGACTCTAAAGGTGACAGTGCTGCACCGTCCGGAGATGAAAGAGGCACTACCCCGACGCGGAAAGGACGAACTTCACCAGACGACGGTTCACCACTGTCCACGACTAGCTCTTCCAATGCGGCATCCTTGTCTCCAGCGTCGTCCGAGGGACCGACGAAACTTCCTTCAAAGCTTTGTTCCTCCACCTCATGCTCCTCCAGCAATAGTGAAATCTTGGCGGAACCACTGGCACTATCGGTCGTCTCTAAACCATCCCCCGTGTCCAACTTCTCCAGTGTCGTCCATCCGAAGGAACGGGCGCTTAAGTTGATGGCAGCTGTGGCTGCTGCGAACGAACGGAGCAGTACCACGAATGGGAGTTCGACGGATATCTCAACACCAACGGGGAAAACGTCGGCAAAATTCGGTGGAGCATCTGGCGGTGGTGGTGGTGGCGGCCGGACCCCGTTGAACGGGACGCATGCGGGTACGGTGCAAGGTGGAAGATTGCAGTTTTATAAAGGTAAGCTGATAATGATTGTTGATTTGTACCTTATAATTAATACCTACAATATAATAGGTTCGACTATACCAGCAATCACCTACCAACTATCACCTTTACTATGTGATTTTTGTGTATTCTTTAAATCAGCTAGGTTACAACAATGATGTCAGTTTGGGGACACCAGAAAGCCTGTCTTGATTTTGTCGTAGAAAGACTTCTGCGGTCTTTCACATGCCGCCTTTTACTGTTAAGACTATCGTGTTTTCTGTGGTGATAACTACTGTACTTAAAATGGCTTCAAATAGAAGGGAAAATGTGTTTTGGGATGATCCACTGTCAATGACAACGATCGTTATACAATTTGCTTTGTTTTCAAATATTGTTCACGCCCACTGAAAACATTGTTCACACCCACATTGTTTCAGTGACAGTGCATGTGTTCTAATCTTTTGCAAATTTAACCAAATCATTATACGACTGTGGAGGCATTATAAAGCTTGACGTGTAGGATCGACGGGCAACGGTAGATAACACGCGGGCGACCCGATCCATCAGATTGTACTATCTCTGTGGAAAAAGCCGTCGCCGTGGTGGTAAAAATGTTAAATCATTGATTGGCGATCGAAAGTCCCGGTTATCGCATCGGTTATCTCCGTGTTCGGTTCTCCTACCCGATCCCATCCCGGCCCACCTGCTATCATGGGTGATTTGTGAGGTTGTGTCTAAAAATAGAACTCCTTTATTTGACTGTTCCCCACGATGCTTTATCACAGGTGGGATCACGGGTGCTGCTCCCCAGATATGGCTCCATGGTCCGGCTTCTAGTTCCTCCCTTGTAGAGTTGGCTTTAAATTAGGAGTTCTTTTGATTTTGAGATATTTATGGACCCACCGTAAAACGTGCATGTCATTCACCTGGTCTACGATAGTGCCGGGGGATTTCTGGGTGGAACGAAGTTAGTCACTGCTTATCGTGTCGCTCAAGTACGTTTGATGATCTTTGTACTGCTTCGCGGTCGTTTTTTTTTGTAGGTGAGGCTAATCGATACCTAGAACCGAGTTTCATTAAGTCCATGTTTTTGTTGTTCCCCATTTGCTTGTGTTGGCCACGATGTATAGAAATGTATGTTTGGTGCAGTTTAAACAAAATCTACGATTGCGTCCAATTAATGCTGTGTTATTCATGCTCACAGAAGACCGTTTGATGAATTTTCCTACAGCTACATCACATTCAGTGCGCCAAATTTGCCTATTAGCGTAAGTCGTTTGAATATTCCAACTTATGTGCCATTTGTTGTTAGCGCAACATACAAATACACGCATGGTTCCTTGGTCTGAAATTGACACTATCTCTGAAACGAATTGCTATCAGGCGATGTCAATACATATAGTGCGGCGTGGTGGTCTGCCTGTGCGTCACGATTACGTTCAGCCACACCTCCGGCTACCTCTTGATAAGGTCAGTGTTGCCCGGGTGCCCCCTTCTCTTTTCTCTCCTCCACTTCACTTCCTCTCTCAGCGGGTTTACACACGATGCTTGACTCCATACAGGCTCGACCTATAGCTACTTCTAGTTGTTGCTGATGCTGCTGCTGCTGTGAGGCCGCTTGGAGGCCGGTTCGAAAAGGTGTGATAAGGACGACGGTTCGTTCCGACGGGGTACGATTTCGTTTCGCCGCCGGAGGTCAGCCCTCTTACGTGCACCGAAACTGGTGCCGATAAGACCAGGCGGCGTTCGGCTTCACTGGGCAAGAATGCGCCGAAATGTAGCCTTGGTTTCTTTGGCTTTTCACTGATTGCCTTGCTGGCTCGATGGGTCTGGTTTTGCCCACTGCGCAGGTCGTAGCGCGAAGCGCGAATTGTGGTTTTAGTCAGTTGTGGAGTTTTATTATTTTTGCTTGTTTGTTTTTTGCGCTTTTTTGTGCTTAAAAATGGATTGTCATCGTCATGCGTCGTTTCTTCAGTGTTTGCGCGCGCAGTTGGGAGCCTTTAGCGTATAGATAGATAGACACAGTTTGAGCAAAGTTCGAAGTAATAGACGTGAAACGTATTTACACCTCGACCAGCGTTGGAGCGAGGTACCAAAAGCGTTGACATCGCGTTGACTCTTGAAGCGAGGCTTAAAGGCTATTTGCTCGTACAAATGCGATTTCCTTAATAATAATATGATGCTGAGTTTTACCGTATATGATGCTGATTTTTACCATCACGCAAATATGGCCTACTCTTTCGTTCCTAGTAGAGATGAGAGATCACCGTCGGCGTCCTTGGTAGCGACATCCTTGGCGTGCATAATCTGACCTGGTGAGATAAATCGGTGGAACTTTTAGTGGCATTGTTTCGCCACTATCGGGAGTTTTATCTCAGCATTCATTCACTGTGATTTGCAAACGATAGGCATCACATGTTGATGATTATGATCGATTACACAATCAATTACTATAACCCCAGACAATCATCCCATTCGGTGTTGGGGCAATGCGGTGGCGTATTTAAGCGGAATTTAATAATAAAATGTTCTCATTTTTTACTCCTCACTGACCGCTTGGATCTATGTAAACCGCTCTGTGTTGTTGGTACACATATCAACCCGAATGTCTCATACCCAAGTGGACAAACGTCTACTCTCCGGGGTTGCTGCTTCGCCTGCTGCGGGTTTGCCTTTGAGAGACCCATTTGATTCACTTAGCACGTTCGCGCTCGTACGACGCGCGCCTGCGTAGGTGGACCGGGGACAATGTGCACTTATTTTGTTCGCTTGGCTCGTAATTTACACCGCTCGCCATCGGCCAGTGGACGGACGGTCGAGGTATTAATTCACTACGCTCTCGCTCGCCCTCGCCACGACTCGCCAGCGATGGTTGTGGGTTAATTTATCGAATAAAAAAATGCACGCAAAGAAATGGAATTGAATCAACATCGGACGCGGGTAGCGGCTTAGTATGTGCGTTTTTTTATTGCGAGTTGTTAGAGGATTGTTTTTTTTTGTTTTTAACAAGCTCTACAACACTGTTGTCGTTGACATTGTGCACACTTTACGGTGTGTGCAGCGTGAAAAGCTTTCAAATGTACGGATGTGGTAACATTTTTTTTTCTAATGTATCGAACCTCTTGATATGGATCACGGGTGGGAGTGCTTCCATTTTAAGGTCGAAAATTTCCACATATTTTCATGATTATCTTCCTTGCAAAACGTATCATTCGGAAAACGGAAACCTTGAATCTTGGATAATTTTTCAAAAGTAATTCAAATTTTACCGATTTTATTTTTTTGTTTTTTATCGTTATACTTACGAACGGGTCAAATTACTATCGACGCGGTAATTACGGTACCAAAAAAAAAAAACAAGAACCGAGACAAACATTGGGATCGCCATCGGAGTTTTTTCTTCGCCCTACATTGTGTTACAATTATTGAGGACGTATGTTAGAAGGCGAAATGCAGTATGACGAAATTATCGTAATATTATGATAGGTTTCAAAGCAACTGTAAATTTGTTTACTGTAAAATAATTCGATATTTATGACAAAAACCAGAATCTATTGCTATTTTAAAATATTGAAGTCAGTACTTTTTACAATTATACGGACATATCTAAATTCGTTCAATTTGGAATACAAAAACGGATAACGAGCTAGAAAAGCAAATTCAGCATGACGTAATGGTTTAAAATCACATTTGCATAAATGTGATAACAATTTCTCATTCATTAGGAAATAAGTTGAGGGCTCTCTTTAGACGCATTGGTGCGTTTCCTTTTCCCCCAGCTGAATTTCTCCGATTGAACGCCCCTCAAACGAACACACCAGTACTGTGCATTAGCCATATTCCGGAGCCTAACACAACACTACACAGCCCTCTACCCTTGATTTGGGGTCTGCCTTACCAATTCATTTCCCCCGCGGGGAGTTACAATGCGTAACGGAAGCGACGGAAGAGGAAAGAAGACGGCACAACGGCGCGCCAGGATGGGCGGGTATGGTATGGTGGTGATGATCGGGCAAGGGCACCATCACGAAACAATGGTACCATAAGTTAGCGGGCAAGGGCCTCGCTTCCTGGCTCGCGAGCAAGAACAATATACCATGGGAGAATATTAGTATGCGTGAGAGAATTAAAATGTGCCGCATCGCCCATACACGTTTTACCCCTGGTGTGGTTTGCTCTTCGCTTCGCTGCCGGCTTGTCGTTTTGATTTTATGCCCCTGAATTTTGAAACGGAATAACAAAAAAACGCACGTATTCTTGGACGATGTTGTTCCCCACGGGGGGAGTTTTCCAGTTGGACGCCCATTTTGCCACGAAGAACCTGCGCCTCTCCCCTGCCGTGTGTGTATCGGCAAGAAAAGGCGCAGACCGTTTTCTGAAAATAGAAAATAAAATAAGGCACCGATAGACTCCTCAACAATACCTGTAATGCTCGAAAGACAATAGAATAGAGGTTTTCCGGTGAGAAGGGGAAGAGATTTCTGCAGCCACGATCACATTATGCTGTGCATCGCGGGAGTGATTTTTGTGCGGCAGTTTTGAGTCCCTCATTCATGGTTTTGTATGCATGTCGTAAAACGATGTGTTGTAAACGGGATTGAATGAAATAAAACTTACCGATTGTGTTCATTGGCCGAGTAATTCTCGATGGCATACATGGTCGTCGTAGAGTAGAGGTTAAGTGTGTAAATGTAATGTAACCGATCGAGTTCGCTATACAAGCACTAACGTTGGGATTATATTTTGTGAATTATTAATATTGTTTTTTTTTCTTTTGCTGTGTATTTTTTTCTTGAGTACAGTACCTTATCGCTAAAATAAATTGTATTATACCATCTCTGTTCTTCTCTTGCAGTTTCAGAGCATGTGTTGTACTTTTTTTTACATACATTTCATTCAACTCTCTCCGACTCCTCATTCCAACCATGAAGGGACAAAGTTCGCCCCTCAAACCTAGAGACTCTTTAAAGCAAATTTTAACACAATTTAATTAAGTTAAAATAATTATGTTTTTGAACGAGATCATAGAGGAGTTAAGCTAAGTTAAGATGAGTTTGGCAAATGGTAGAAACAAACGCCACTCGAACACTTTTTCCTCAATTTATTGCTCGCGGTGACAACAATCTTAGCGGAGAAAGTATCCGACTGTCGTTGTCGTTGTCTTTGGATCACCGTAAGCGAACGGATAATAAATACTCTCCATTGCTAATTATGCAATTAACCGTCGCCGCCATGTAGCGCAGCATCGGGTCGCGCGAAAGTGCGTCTAATCGCCGAAGCGTGTCTCGTTTTGTTTGAAAATCGGCGCCACTCGTGCTGTGGTGAGTGCGCGATGTTGCTGCTGCTGCTGCTGCTGTAGAGCAGTTTTCAGCGAATGGCATCAACCACACTACCATTATGATAATTTAATTTAACAACATAATTAACGGCAATCGTACATCACGTCGTTGTTGGTGTGACGTGATCGTGACGATGGACGATCGTGCTCGGGAAATGGATGGGACTAATATTTATGCGGGACTGTTGGTACAGTTCGCACTTACAGTTGATTTGTAATGAATTTTGGATGGTTTTCTTCAGGTTGTTAATGACTGCAGATAAACATCACAGCATTACGGGTGTGAGATTAGTGCAATAATTGGTGCTTTATGTGCAAAGTAATTTAAATCAAAACAATTTACTAATCTAATTTTCGTGAATAGACTAGACAATTGGTAGTGCATTTTTTAACATGAATATACTACTACTATTTACGATACTATTTTAAAGGTATAGAAACAGTGATACAAACATTAAATAATAGGAGTAAAAAAAATAATATTGTTTCTTTTTCAGACTTAAAACTTTGTTTTTTTAAAACTACTATTTTTAGTTTCTAGTACATTAGTTTTATCTTCTTGACGTAACGAACCAAGTCGTGTCTGTCATGTCAACTGTTTGCTATACTATTTTAAATCACAATAGCTGATTAGTTACTCGCTGATTAGTTAGCTAGGGAGAAGACGGTTTGTAGTTGATTCTATTGCACAAAAATATGTAACAAACGACAAACGTATGAAAATAAGGACACGCTTACCTGCACTGATCTTTGGTATTCCAAAGTCTATAGTTCGCGAATGATGTATTCTATGCTCTAATATTATAGATTCAACCAGAATCGGAAAATCTTGAACAGTACCGGGTAGAGTACTGATTTTGGTTTGGACAATTAGCCAAACAGGAGGTTTATTTATACATTTTTTTATAGAGCACGTACATCCCAAAATTGTGGACTTCTTGACGACAGTGTTTCATGGTTGTGTGACCTTTTTTGAAGTTGTAAGATAATCCCAGCTTCCGCAGTCTCTCAAATGTTCCGTATTTGAAAAAACGGAAATACTTTCCATGTAAATAAGTAGATGGTTTTTCAACAGTAAACATTTGTTCATTCAATTATTGTAGTTGGTATAAAAGCATTATAACAAGTTATACCTTGCTGAACGTATAACTTGCTTTGACACATTTGACTGAATACATTAATTCGCCTCTGCCTTAAGAATTACATGTTAGAGAATCTACAACAGCGAAATCAAGTATCCGCTCAGAGACTCCAAGGCTCTGAAGCGACGAACTCGTTTTTGATCGCTTTTCTTTGCATGAGTCGAACATTTTCGACTATGTGTGACTTCGTTTGCAAATAGTTGCATGCATCATGAGATTATAGAAAATAGTTTGTCATTGTGCTGATAATGAATAAACCAATTTTAAGTAATAAACCAACAACCAAAACGACAAAATTTAAATCGAATTAAAATTAGCAGCACTAATATTCTTACTATTTCTCTAGTACCTTAAACAGCTTCTTTTTGTTTTATTTTAACATTCATTTCCTACAATTGTATTCACGAAACTAAACTGCGATACTAATGGTTCAATGCTTTAGATTTACCATATCTGTTCACACCGAACAGCTTGGAATCACAATGATTTCCATGATCTGTGTCAAAATGGGATAAAAAATGGCTGTGCTGGTAGGAAGAAAAAACTGCTCCATTATTTTCTCGATGGTGCTTGTTTTCTTTGCGTTTGGCTCTGGTAGCACCGCCGGTGGCGGTGTTGGTGGTAGCAGTTAATCTCACACCCGTGCCACCACGGTGCGTTTAACTGCGATCGCGCAGTGATCGTTTTGTGCAAGAAATGGGTTTCCCCAACCCCTTCCCCTTCCCGTTCCCCACCCCTCTCCAAAGTTAGTGGGGGAAAAAGAAAAACGGTTTCAAGAAAAAGTGATGCTTTTGGGTGGTGGGTGGTGAAGACGTGATTACGACGATCGGCGGGGCGAGCGCGCGCACGCGTGCGCGTCCAATCACTAATGTCCACCAGCCGACCGGTGGCGGCCGATCAGCCAGCCAACACAACCCAACCGAACCTGCCTTAATTGTGTTTTCTCTCCGCTTTACCTACTACCGAAGGATGCTACTACACATTCGGTTCGGTCGACCACGGGGCACAGGTTCGCGGTGGAAAAAAAGAAACGTATGAAAAATTAAGGAAAAAGTGCCCCCACGGAGAGATGTAAACACACACACACACACATATATATCCGCCTTAAGGGAGACCAGCCAGCAGCAAGTGGCTCTAACGAAAAATGGGTTCCTTGGTACTATGGCTAAGCCTCTTGTTTCTTTCTTTCTCTCTCTCACACACACACATACACCAGGACGGCATAACCTTCTTGAGGGGTGGGTTTGAGATAAACGCGCGCGCGTTACTACGGCGCTTTTTGCTCGATCTGGCAGCGTTTTAAGCGAATGAAACGAAAAGAGTTAGCGAGAGCGATCGTGAATGTGGCTTCAAAGAAAAGAAATATGGGCAGACTTCTAAAGTAGGCTTTGAGCAGCAGCCCGCAGCTCCGCCACGGTTTGGGGTGGAGGTAGCCACAGTAAGAGTGGGCTGCAAGGAGGAAACATGGTGGAGGAGCAGAAAGAAAGAGAGAGAGAGAGGGGGAGAGAAAGAGAGACCGAAAAAAACAGTAAAAGGAGAAAGGGAGAGGTCAAGATGGATATTAAACCGATGACAGGCACAAGATTAAGATGAAGATCGTTCGAGAGAAAGAGGGGAGTTTGCGGGAATGCAAGGAAAAGGCCTGCATTGCTAGCATTAGGGTTAGGGGTAGCCAGTTGTGGCGGCAAACAGTGGGGTGGGAGACGAAATTGGGCTCGTGCTACATACATTCAACCTGCCACCTCTAGCCCACTCCACTCGGCATCAGCTCAAACACCCGTCTCATTTCTCGCAAACACCTTTCTCTCTTTTTCTCTCGCTTTCGCTCTTGCGTGTTGGGTTCGGTTGGCATCTTGGGGGGATGTATTTTTTTCCACTCTTAATTTATTTGCCCGTCTATGCTGCTGCTGCTGCTGCTGCTGCTGCTACTTTTGCTGCTTGTTGTTGTTTTCACCACCGCAGCTCTTTCCCTCTTTCTTCGCCTGTTGCGGATTTGAATTGATGAATAGCGCGGACCTGAGATATGGGGAGCGAGCGAGAGAGGGCGATGTGTGGCACGCGCGCGCTTTACACGCACACACATCACCACCGGGAGTCGCGGGCCTGTGGACAAATACAGCTGTGGCTCGTGCCAAAGCCAAAGATCGCGAGATCTGAAAAGTTACCCTCCTCCCTCTCCTCCCCCTTTCCCCGTCCCACTCTCTCGCTCTCTTCCATTTTCTGTTTTACTCTACTATCCTGCTCCGCGCTTCTCTCTACTCGTTTCGTTTCTTGCCTGTGTTTCGTTTTTTCAGACGAAAGGTCTTTGCGAGAGAACTATGCGCGAAATAGCGCGCAAATCAATGACATGTTGGGTGTTGTTTTTGTGCTTCAGGAAAGAGAGTAGATAAAGGGTGCGGTGAATGGAAGGTAGTGACGAGGGTGGGAGGTGGGGGGGGGGGGGGGTTGTTTTTTGATTGGAGCAAAGGGGTACGTGGAAGGGAGTAAACAAAACAAAGCAGCAGCAGCGCACCTTCACCAAACTAGGCACATTGCGAATGCACCATTTTCAGTGCGATTTTTCCCAACAATATCGCCGGGAAAAAAAACGGGAAGCTGTAGATCGATCGATCGATTGATCGATTGTCGTCAGCTGCTCTCTGCACCCGTTTTGCATGCGGATGTGGTTGAACGGAAGAAATTTGTAGGAATCCGATGCGGGGTGGTCCTTCCACTGCACAACCTCTTGTAACAATGGTTCCGCTCCGCGCCTGGAGGAAGTGGTTGGTACATTAATTGATAGTTAAATTTTTGATAAATTGAATAATTATATGATTAGCATTTCTTTTGCAATTATGCAAGAGATGTAAACTTATAATTGAAATTTAAATTTCTCGTATTTGTTGATCCAAAACGTATTTTCAATTGAAGCATGTATCTAGACTATGTAGTAAAAATGTTTCTGAAAAACATGAAAAACATGTTGGTGCTCGCTTAATATATTGAATCTGTATATTTTACGTTTCGAATTACCATGTGTTTTATACCCTCTCATCGAATTGAGATAAAATTGTCATCACATTACATTTGTGATATTTAATTCAGTTTGTTCATGCAACACTGAATGCATAACTTATTGGAAAATACTTTTGAAAGCAAATAAATGAGTAAATTTCTCATATTTAGAAAAAATCTAATGTTGGTTGCATAGTTAATTGAAGGGCTATAAGCGATAAACACCCATCTTGAACACTCAACTGTAGTTGCAACTATAGGTGCTTAAGATTTTAAGACAACAAACCGAGCTTTATTCAGAAGTATGTTGGAAAGAACATTTGCCAAACTGGTTTTGAAATATAATAACTTAGGTTAAAAATACAACTTATGTTATTACGCAAATAAGAAATTTTTGGATTTCAATGTTAAGGGAGCAATGGATTTATGTTATGGTCTGGTTCGTGTTTTCATAGCACACTTTTTTTACGTAAATTGGTGCTCTTGTGTGCGTATATGAGCTGCTGATGCAAATAATCGACTTAGTAAAACTAAAATCGATACAGGACCCCCATGCAGGGTCCTAAAGTTGTTGTTTCTTCTCGTAATACTTCTGCGTACGTCGGAGGTTGTGGAACGAAGCATTGGAAGAAAGAGCGACTGACCGAGACCAACCGATTCCATCGAAGTGCTTGGG
>JXXA01011353.1:0-11591 GCA_000956255.1 Anopheles punctulatus | reverse complement strand
TCGTGGCGGGAAAGATGTTGCTCAACCCACGTGTGTGTGTGTGTGTGCAAGCGCGCATCCCCAAGATAAACAATATTCAATTTAGATGAAGTTGGCTGAAGGCAGCTGGCGAAGGATTGGCGGTTTTTTAAGGAGCTTCCATCACGCACGTGGGCACGCTGAGCACAGCCCCTGCGTAGCTAAACTCCCCGGAAATAACTTATTAAAATGATAATCTTCACGTTGCGCTCTCACGCTTTGCGAAGCGCTTGAAGGATGCCCAACAACGACCGCGGGGAAATTTCTGCTGACGTGTACCTCACTGTTGTCGGCGTCACAGCCAACTGTCGGCAGAGTGACGCTTCCGGCCCACTTGGAGTGTGCTGCAACAAATGAGTGTGGTTGTCGACTTGAGCACGTGGTTGCAAATGCATTGGGTGCCAAATTTGTTGCAATTTATGCAGCGAAACCTAACGCAAACTCGAAACCGGGACAGATTGAACTCCGGAACCGGCTGAGCCTTACGCCCTAACCGTTCCGGCTTGGAGCTTGCATAAGCTCGACGAGAGCGTTCTATGAAAGAAGTGAAAAAAAAAAAACAGAAACTAGGTTAACCTTCAGAACGCCGTGGGCAGGCGGCATTTCGCAGCAAACGTCCATTTTACGTCCAGTGCTGCTTTTAGTGGGTCGCTTCGCTCGATGCTGCTGTTGTTGCTGTTGTTGTTACAGACAGACGTCCCCACTCACTGTGCCCAATAATCCGCTGTCGGCTTTCGGAGTGGTCACCGGTCACCGTCGTTACCTTTAACCGTACTCCATTATCCTTGAATCCGACCAGATTTACGTTTTACATCGCTGCCGGCCCCGGAGAGGGTGCAGGTGCTTCCGCCTGGGCGTAAATTTATCGATTTTCGGATTAAGCATCCCCGTGTTCCTTCACCACTTGGCTAGCATTCCCGTCGCTCCCCAGCAGACACTGGTGAATGTGAACGCCGAATGCTAGTTTGTAAAGAGAACACGGTACGGAGGCCGGGTCGCTGAGCCATCGGAAGCTGCCGACCGGGTTCAAGTGGCTCGGCGTAACGATTGCTCAAGTGGCCAAGTGGGTTCTGGTTTATTATATGCATCGGACGTGCACGTAGACAGTCTGCCAATTTCGGTGCACGTTTTCTATTCAGTTTCGGGAATACATAACTACACACTTACATTAATTCGGCCAGAAATCGTTGAAGCGTAATGACAGCAGCAGTGCGTTTCTGCATGTTTGATTTAAACAATTTTAATAAAGCTTTTTAAATTCCATTTCGACGGGTTTCCTTTCGATATGCACAAATAAATATGCCTTGTAACTGTAACATGTACTTAACGTTTTAACCTGATATAAAAAATATCGTATATTACGCTCTTAATATGAGAATCCTCTGTTTTAAATTAATAACATGATTGGATTTTTTACGTTGCATGTGTTGAAAACTAATTTAATATCAATAGGTTAAGCAATGTTTCTTATTTGCTGGAATACACTAAGCAAAGTAAGTTATGCTGGAATATACATCAGGATCTACTATAAAAATCTATCGATGCTTATGGTACTCAGCAACATGTTACAGATTATTACAAGAAATATAATGAATTAATGGCAAGAGGCCTTATTTCTATATGATAGGAATTTTAAAATAATTGCTCGTTTTAGTTGAAGATTTATAGCTCAATTCTTGAAGGCTACAACTTTTGCTCGTAAGTAATTTTACCTGCGATTCTATTTGAGTTTGGATAACTTATGAAAAGAAATAATAGTTTGAATACTGTTTCCATGCACAAAATGTACGATGAAGATTATGATCAGATGATTAGTTGATTCTTAATGTTTAATATTAATCAGAAACCAGATGATTAATATTAAACATTAATTTATAGTAACATACTACATACTTTAGTTGTAATGTTGAAAAAATACCATCAAATGATTTCATTTAAATCGATAACGAGTACCATTTCTATTCTGTTCCTTTCCATTGTCTTAAGCACACAACCCGAGGGTACTTGATAAACATTTTTGATTTCTTGCACAAATAATACACCCACTATCAGGAAAACAATGCTCTCGAAGGAAACACGTACTTCAACCATCGGCACGAGGAAAAACAAAATCGGCTCAGTGCAAACAAGGCAGCGGGATCTCTTCTGCAGCATACCGTACGGGCAGATTGACTTCTTTGAACTATCTGATCCGTATCACGTCTTAATTGAGTGCTGCCCTCAAGTATCATCAATCACCCCGGTTCGCTGACTCTCTCGAGTGGCCTGTTCGATTTCGCAAGCTGCCCGAAGTAAATCCCTCCGGCCAGCTCTCAGAGGAACAAGTCGTACGGTTCTCTCACTTTCTTGTAGGCTCTACAGGCGCCAGTCACCCTCCAAACGAAGGACCGGCAGTAATTCAACAGGGATTAGCATCAAATGAGCTCCGGTCTGTACCATTATCCCGTAATCTTCCGGTTCGATGAGGCCATGTACTTTTCTCAGTGGTTGTACGTGGGTTGGCGGGATTTACCTTCCGAGTGTGCTCCTTCGTGGAGAATTTTCTTATACTTACTCCGAAGGATAATCAAAACGACCTAACGGGTGGGCTGTAGTAGGTCGTGAAAAGCAAAGACGTCGTATGTTTTCCGGGAAACACGTCAAAGATCGTTCGGCCTGTGGTGAAAACAAAACAATTTATCCTGTCACTGTCCCGGTTGAGGAAGACGTTTGGGCCGTCCGCTCCGGTGTCCGATGGAGCGTACGAAGAGACCGTGTAATTAATGGATTCTTTCGATAAGAAGAAAAAGGCGCAACGATCCAAATCATTTGACGTAGGTTGGAATGGCGAGCATTACCAGCCGTAATCCGTCGTGCCGAACGTTTCGCTAACCGCAATACCATGTCCTGCTTAAGATGCGAATCCTTTTCTGCTGTTCGTTGGCGTGACTGTCAGATAATGTAAGTGATTTTGATTTGATTAGCCTACAAATTATTTCCTCCAGCACGGCAAAGGTTCTTTAATAGGGAAGATGCAACGCGAATCCTACGATAGTGGGTGTAAAATTATCCTTGCAGGTTACTCTCTGTCAGATTATTTTCCGAATCACATTATCAAATTTACTACATTTGCATTATGAAAACATTATGACTATGACTAAAACGTATCAAATATTACCGTAATAGTCGAACGAAGAAACATTAGGGTTTCTTTTTCTGTGCAAAACCCGATTTGAAACGTTAACGATTTATCTAAAAGACAAAATTTTTAAATGCAAATTTTATCGAATATACAATTTACATACATATTGATTATATAATTAGACGGTTTAGTGGAATAGTGATGGAGGGTGCAATCTGTTATATGATAGGTTGGATACTATGATGGTGTTTTACCTGTAGGACCAGAAAGCCGAAAACACGCATGGCGCTAGATTATTGGTATATGAAAAGAAAAGGAGGATTAGTCAGGAAAACAGTCTATTTGTATCTTAGAACTCGCCTAACACAAACGTATTGTTATACATTACTTGCTATTACAGCTCTACCAAATAGCTTTACCTCTGGATAAAGGTCACCTGTTTTTTCGCCACCTCCAACGTAATGGTTTTTTGCTTGTTTATATTCATTAGTGAAACATTTAGCGTCGAGATTATTAATTAAAATTTGAAACATACTTCCAATTTCTTTTATGATCATTCTTGATAAGCTGAAGACAACGGGTATCTTACAATTTGCTTACAATTTTCAGTAATGGAGCTGTGCATGGTATGGAAATTTTTAAGTGTACATTGAAACATATCTATGTTTGTTAAACCTGTTTTCATCATGGCTGTTTTCATAAAAAAATCACGGCTTTAGTAAAATAAAAAACTTGGTTGCTTCCATCAATAACGCTTTTATATTCTTTTATATCACAGAAAACTGTATGATATTAACAAAATTACATCTATTGGAAAAATATTAAAATGTCGATTATAAAAAAACAAGATTAGAAAACATTATAAACATAAATTGGATCTCTAGCATTTTATTGTATAAATTTAGTAGCCTCACCATTTGTTCCCATCATTTTGTATAAATTCAAACCAACTTAATTCATTTAAATCTAACTAACAATTCGTTCATTTTGTGTCTATGTCGATTACATAATTTGAACCAAAGATGATTTCACATTTAACTTTTAATTTAAAAATTATTTTTTATTGGTTTTGCTGGATTCTTTCAATAAGGAAGACTATTTAAATGCCCGTTAATTTCCACCATGTTTCGATAAATTTTTAGTTTCGGTTCATTTCTTGCCTTACAAATCCAACGATCTGACCAGTTTAAAATGAATTATTCTTTGGTTTTCAATTGTTTTTTTTTCCGAATTTAGTGGTTTAAAAAAAAACATTACAAATGTGTTCGTCGACTTAGTTGGGCAAGGTGAAAGAGAAAGTTTCCTTCACTCTTTCACGTGGAAGCCTCTTCTTCCAGCTTAAAACAAGAGCGCTGCAACGGGCTAGAGCGTTATCAGATCGTACACGATCCCACATTTACTTTTTAGTTCAACGTGATTCTACGTCACTGATTTTTTAAACATCAAATAAACATAAATTTTAGGTATACATTAATTAATATGACACAAATCAATTTTATTTAGTAAGCTATTCAAGTGGACTTTATCCATCCTGGCTTATAGATTAGCTGTAATTTGGCTATAAAGCTATTGAAGAGGATTTAATCTATTCTGACTTCTGTGTGTATGTAAAATAACAATATACACATAGGATGTAAATGCAATATAAATGCGTTTGACTTTTCTTTAATCAGCACTGGATTCTTTCTTAGATTTTACAAATGCACGAACTAAGAAAATGGTCGCTTAAGTTTCATATCGTCATTAGAAACCAACAATTTATCAGCATTCTTCAAGGTTTTCCAATCACATCCAAGCGTCTTACATTCACAGAATCGGGTGTCGGAATCTTCACCGCAAAAATCAATTGTTGTGACGAAAGTCCCCATAACCATCATCCTCCAGCCCTTACACTTTGCTGGAAGCAGTCGGATACGATCACACGCTCCCGCAATAGCATCGCTATCGTTTAAAGCCTTTTGCAAAACCACAATCTCTTAATAGAATACCTGGCTCCGAAGGCTTCCAAAGGCTTCAGAGTTGGCCGACTCGGAGATGCACCCCGCAACGGCGTGCCTGTGAGTCTCATAAATAATCACATTACAAATAGAAACTCGTCACGCTGCCACTTGCCGGAACAGCCTTCGCACCGTGTGCATTCGTTTGTAGGATTACTCGGTGCTCCATCGCCCGACACGTGGTAGTGAAATGAACGCCTATAACGACCCTGCGAGTTGATCTCACCAACAATGGTTAGCGAGAACGAGTTTGAAGCAGCAGCAGCAGCAGCAGCAGTGACAACAGCACTATTTCATCATCTGTCGTTTATATAACAGATTCACTTTCTTCCACTGAGGTTACGGGCTGGCGTTCGCTTCAACTACATCCAGATGCGTCCCGGTATCCGTTGCTCGGAACTGAATTCAGATTTTCGCTGCACACCTTTTTCCCCTGTTCATCTGTTCGTTCTGGGCCGCACATCGTCGTCGTCGTCGTCGTCGTCGACGCTGTTGGTGCGATGTAGATAAATCGCCGTCAGAGGCAGCTAACTCCCGGGGTCAGAGGTATCGTGATCCGGTGTGTCGGTGTGGATGGTGTGACTGGAATTTCCCGCCCACCGGTAGGAAAGGATTTACGCCTTATCTTCATCCTGTCGCCTCGGCATCACTCAAACCCGAAGGCACAGCGCAAAACCAAACCCCAAAGTGGCACCGACTGTCACCGCCTCTGGTGACTTATGGTTGCGATACTGAGAAGAGAAAGGGAGAGAGAGAGAGAGAGAAGCCAGACGCCGTGTGACAAACTAAGCGGCTTAGTTATAATGCGGCTGCAGGCAGCTTCCAACTGGAACTGGAACTACCCCTTCCGAACGCTCCTCTCGCACGGCGGACCGAGCGGGTGGTCACGTAATGATTTTAAACTACCGTGCACGAGAAACCGAAACGGACGCCCCGGAAGCAAGGCATCTAGGGCAACGTTCTGCGTTCAAGGGGAAGGGAGCTTAAGAAGAGTGAAATTAAATTTTCTCCTTTACAAAAGGAAACCGATAAGGATGGAAGGACTCGTAGCCCGGCATGCGCTAGAGGTAAAGATAATTCAACGTGCACGCGGAAACTATCACATAAATTAGCCTGTAAGCGGCACAGCGGGATGCGCGTCTTCGGAAAACTTTAACCGGAACTATGGTAGAAGGTGGTAAGAAAAAAATTCTCACGCTTGTGGGAGCGTGCCTATGGATGGTTTTCCTCTGCAAAAGATTTCTTGTACGAGAGCATTTGTCGAGTGAGCATTCGAGTTTCAATCTTAATGCTGCTGCATCAGTTCTGTTTTAGCTTCTTGCCTTTACGGCCTTGCTAGATTTGCAAGAATTACGCCACCAGATCATTTTCGTTTAGTGTTGCTATAAAGAACGATTTTTTTCAGTACGATGTGCTTTTAAATTTTGAGTAAAAGTTTTCTCTCCACATTCCAAACATTCGGTGTCAGGATGAGGCCAATTGACAAGGCGGTGCACAGCAATTATTAAAATTGATAAAGGTGATAATTTTTTCGAGAGTTTTATTATTTTATTATACAATTCAGACATTGATTATTCAAGAGCATCTTTTTATAAATAAAAAAATCTTGTGTGAACATAAATATTAAAAGGAGTGAAAGTGGAATAGTATGTATTTTTACTGTGTGTGTGAACATCAACACAATCAAATTAATAAGAGAAAATGCAACGGAAAAGTTTTCATCGAATAAAAAACATACAAAGTTTTGTTTTGTTTTTTGCAAACAACTACAGCATTCAAATTTGGGGCAAGCAGGTCAAAAGTTGTGATCCAAATTCATTTATTCATTTTCGTCGCAAGCACTGCTTCCGAAGCAAAATGGTATAGAGTGTGTAGGTGAACATAGGTGATACTGCTAGTACTGCTGGCGCTATGGCAACCACAATGAAGCCATGTTTGGTGTGCAAAGGTCTAGATCGTTTGCTGCTTCCCGGAAACATCCCACCGGAACCGGAAATATGCAGCAGTGCAGCCCGCTTGCAATAGGTAGTTACCTGTAAGATAAATTGTATTGCCGGTGGCTTCGCCAACCTTTATCGCACAGTGTGCGGTGTAGAAAGAGGTGATATTGGTTCACATTGTTTAAACTGGCCTGGTGTGAAAGGAAATGTTCCCATCGTGTATTATTTATAGCGTTTGTTGCGTTACGGATAAGAGAATCTGTACCAAATTGAGCGATAAACATGCCTTTAAGTAATCGTTTCATCGTGATGATTGGCGATTTGTGATGCATCTAGATTTTTGTGATATGGGCTCAATATTTAATACCTCAAAATCACAAAGTTGCCATATCCTACCAATGATTCAATGCATTCAAGCATATTTTTTTTATCTGAACTATTGACGGAGTCAAAACTCTTGCTAAAGTAGCTATGCATTTTTTAAGATTAAATTTATCTGGGACAGTAAACAATGACCTCAGTAAAGTATCTTAGTAAAGAACCTCAATTAAATTGCTTTCGTTCTGATACTGTTGTTTTATAGAGCAGGACGAAACTGAACGTAACTAAATTGATTAAATTGTTTTTTTTTCTGTTTCTCATTCGCGCTCAGCAAAGCTTACGAATATGAGAACAGAAAAGAAAAAAAAACATTGCCACTAACTCCGCTCCGTGCAACATATGGTCAAGTTCAAATAATTATAGATATAAATATAAGATTATTTTTCATATGTTAATATTTTTCAATGATTTTTTTTTCCTTCGGATACAGTCGTTAAAACGTTTCCTTGTATTCGCGTTATTTAAAAATCACATATCTTGTATTTTTCACCTTAAAAATATTTTTAAAAAACCAACAGCCTTGAAAGCTACTATAATTTTGAGCTAGATACTCCATAAGCTATTTAATGTACCGAGTTGTTCAAGAAACCATTAAATGGACACCCATAACCGAAGGCTTACTTCCGCCTTATGGGTCAATCGATATTTTAAAGGGCCAAACAATAACTTTAAAAAGCTTCAATCAGAAGCATCCCATCCTGGCTCGATTCGTTCAAGAAGTTCCCATAAAATGATCGTAAAAGTAAATTATGTGGACAGTCTGCGCAGACAGCACTCTGCAGCACGGTAGGACAGTAGGGGTTGAGTGAGGGATGAAAAATGTTACTATGGTACGATGGTTCTCCATGGATAAACCAAGGCAGTTGTCTGCAACCTTAGAAAGGCTATCATGGACGAACAGTGAAGCACTTAGGCTGTAGTGTTCGATGTAATTCATAGCTTCTTTTATTCTTGAAAGCAATGCAATTTTCGTACCAAAGTTGTTCACACAATGCTGGGTTTATTATTTTTAGTTATAAATAGCGGATGCGATAGTGAAAAATTTAAAAAAATATGCTAAATCTACGGATCTAGTTAAAAAGTATCTAAAAGACAAATATTAACAGAACTTTAAACTATCAAATGAAAATCAATCTTGAACACTCCTATAGCAAACCTTCCAAATAAAATTAAAATTCTTTGTCCTTCTCTCTCTCTCTCTATTTCTTTCTCATCCTCTCTCTCTCTCTATCTCTCTCTCTCTCTCTCTCTTTGATACAAACAAAAACTCTTTCCGGAACACCCCAAAACGTGAAAAGTTGCGGAAAAAGCACATGCTCCAGAAAGTTGTGCACCTCATTCGGTGATGTGGTACATTAAAACGAGCTCACACGATACTAGAAAACAATGAAACGCCATACGAAAACCCGCTGCACAGGGTAGTGTCGGAAAGGACAGAAAAGTTTCACGTTTAGCACCATTTAGCATCGACCAGCAGCAGTTGCCGAACAGGGCAGCATCACGAAAACCATCACCCGGCAAACTTTGGCGTCATCACATTCGCATCCGGAAAATTGGAAGATAGTTACAATGCTCTGAGCCGCCGAACTTTACGGCAAACATCGACCATCAAAATCACACACCATCACTTCATTCGTTGATAGTTTTTGTTCTCATTGTTTGGTCACGTTATTCCGTATTATTTGGTGTTCACTGCGTCCTTTTAAGGTAAACTCCAATTTTGTGAACAGGACACGGGAGGAAGCAGTATATAAAATTGGTTATCGATATAATTGATTGAAATTGATTTTGTGTCATACTGCATTAGTTTCAAAAACGATATTATTCCAATTATCCATGATCTTCAATATTCCTACAATATATCTCGCCTTAAATAGAACTTAAACTTCACCTGGCTCTCTAACAACTTGACCGTTCCTTTTATTTTTTTAGAATTTACTTTAATGATTTTACTATCCAGAAATAATACAAAGTTAACCAAACTAAACTAAAATAAATTAAAATAATGCTATAAGTTAGCAAATTTTAAACAGAAAATAACATTTTTTGTTAAAAATAGGGTGTATTACTTTTCATCCGATGAAATCTTTTAGTTTGCAATGTTATCAAAATTTTACTTAGAAATAAAATTAATGAGAAATATTTAAATTTTAATATCTATTTTAGATTTTGCTTAGTATATTGCCTTATCGTTAAGGTAGATTATATGATTAAAACATATGAAAAGGCCAACTCGAAAATGGCACTGATATCCTTAATAAAAAGAAATAAGATTATTATCTCGGCCGTTAGGGTAACTATCGAAAAAAATAGAAAACTTCCAAAATGCGTGAATCATTTTCGATAAAATGCCACTGATTGAGCATTAAGTTGAAAACGATGTACAAAAGAAAATAGAATCTGCAGTTCCAGTTGTATTTTCAACCAACAGTCAAACCAAAGTTTATGTTGCATGTAGTTGATATAGAAATTCTTACTTTTTATTTTAAATGAAATAAATGCTAGGATATACTCGAAACTTTAATAAGGCTCGATTAGTCGATATCGAAAAGCGGTAAAACGAGGCAGGCATGACTTCAGTTTGCCATAAAGAAAGATGTAGAGAGGAACAGAGAGGGATAAAAATACGATGGGCTCTATATTTATCTACTTTTTCATTTACAAATCTTAAAAATGTCCATTTACAAATGTTACCAAATGATTCTAAAAATATCCTAACAGAGCTTTTGTAATGGAAACCAAGAACAAATTTGAAGATAAATCAGTGTTATATGGATAGAGAAAAGTGGAATAGATAAATACAGATTGAATAACACAATCAAAAACATTTCTATGGTGAGAATTGATCATTAACACCCTTCGTAATACCTATTTTAATAGCAAATTATTTTCAACACCGCATTGCACTCTGATGATTATGGGTAATGTTAATAAAAATTCAATCCATGTAAGAAATTTGCTGTAAACGACTCAGATTCACACGGCTCCGAAGAGATTAAAATGCAAAAGTACCTACCGAGCCTTCATTAGCCACTTTAAGCTAATTGTCCCTAATTAGGGACGGGTAAAAACGATATATTCAGCTCTACTCGTTCCCCAGCCTCGTTACACTAGCGATGGAATGGCGAGCGAGAAATGCATATCCGAGTGGCTCAATTCACTAAGCGGCAATTAAAAAGGAAGTAATTAGAAAATTATGTTCGCCGTTGCCGAGTTTCGTTTGCTTCCGGTATCCAGGCCGAAGAAAAATCGGCTCCAGATAGTTTTACATGGCGCCTAATGATTGCAAACTGTGCTGAAATTTTCCGAAACGGGTGGCAATCTGTCACGTTGTCTGTGAACAAAACCTTGCCTAAGTGGAATATATGAATTCAAAGTCTTTTGCTAATGGAAGCATTTATCAATGTGCAGAGTATTTTGATGAACGTACATGATTCGTTTTAGAATTCGAAGGGAACGATTCTGTGTGCTTTTGGTTTTATTTGCTTCTCAAGCATTCAACGATTTTCAACGAACAAAAGGGATAAAAGAAAGCAGGAGGCGAAGAAAAACTTTAAATTAACGCTTAATCCACTGTCGTTCCGTAAGAAAACAATCGAAACTGCTGATTCCGATTTTCTTTTCCACAAATCCCTTGTTTAACCTTTTTCTACTGGATCCGAAATCGGAAATATGCTTCGGGAACGACATGATGAGTTAAAAAAAAGCACATCTCGAAGATCGAGCATGGCGTTTGTTCTGTTCCTTCCAGCGTTCGTTCTGCTTTCTTTCGCTCGCGAAGAAAATAATCTTTGCTCGATAGTAATCTTTAATTATTTTAAACCGTCTGCTTGCACTCAGACCGTGCGATTTTCGTTAGGTTTGGAAATTTTAGGCAACAGACAGCACCAAGCAGAATGATGCTGTGATTCCTTTGGGTTCCAGTACTTTTAGTGGACGAATTAGTCAGGCAGCTCGTGGGTGGTCTCAGTCTCGGCACGGACGACGAGTCGAGACGAGATGCGATGCTGCCGTCGTTATCTGCCATAATGGTTTCGGGTTAGATAATCTTGATTGGAAGCTTAGTGAAAACGAAAGCATAGCAAAGCTTTGCAATTTTTTTTTTCTGTGGTTTTTTGCCGCGTGTTTTTTTAA
>JXXA01011351.1:0-19603 GCA_000956255.1 Anopheles punctulatus | reverse complement strand
GCGAGGGCTACCGCGGTACACTAGATGGTAGCAGCCGAGTGCAATAAGATTTTTATCCCATTTTCTTAAACTCTCTAACTAGTGCCGTAAGGTAGGGGTTAGGTAGATAAGCAAGCTGTACATTTAACACGACCCGACGCACGTTCGTCGTGACGCACGCTCGTTCGAGATTATTTGAGTTATTGTACCTCCACAAGTATTGAGCTAATCCTTTAGTGTCCGTTTTTATTATTCCCACCGATCAGTTGGCAGTGCATGCTTTGATGGATGTTGCCGTCTTGTGGGAAACGGATGTCGGGATAGCCGCGTAGGTTAGTGTGTTTGTAGGTGATAGTTGTTACTATAGCTACTGCGTAAATCAGAGGCAACTGTGCAATCGGTGTTAGGTGTTATATTGAGAAGAGATTATTTATTCTGTGGCGTATGAATGGGATGTGAGTGATTGGAACGAATGTATTTGTTTGTTGTACTTAATTACTGTTGAGATTCTTCTGCTACAGCTACCTTTTTTGGTCTTTTGCTTTTTGCTCCATATTCCTGCTTGGTTGCTTCTAAACCTTTATAAATTCATTTTCCAATCCGCAGACTCTCTATGGACGTGTTAGTACGGGCAAGTTTTTGTTTTGCTCGATAGAATGTTTACGTTTCTTTAATCTTTTCACTTTATTCTACGTTGTTAATCACTTCTTCGTTTTGGTGTTTTTTGTTCTGTTTTGCTAGATTCATGTTACAGTTTTGTTTTGTTGGTTTTGATTTTATTCTCCATATTTTTTCTATTTTTTTAACCAAAAATTGTAGTCTGCAAGCATCGAATGTGATACGCGGCTTGCATATCGTATGCAAGCCGCTTGCAATAAATAAATAACTAATTTTACGCATCCGTAAGGATAACCCGTGTCTGTGGAACGCAATGCCACCACTCGGGGGCGTTCGTTTATAGCTACACACAAATTAGGCCGGATATGTGCAATAAACTACAACAATCCGTGTTAAGGTTTCTAGGGTTAGAATGTCATTAAATTAGCCAGCAGCGGATAGATGCAATACTATATTTACGTTACTATCGCGGTTGACGTTAGGGATATCTAAAGTTAAGAAAAACATTTACCAGTAAGTTTGTAGCTTCTATCGATATGGTATGGTAGTTGTAGCTTACATCACGGCTATGATACCAAAAATGGCTTACACACTGTTTTGGCTATTGTAACTTTGGACTGCGTGTCCAGTCACGCAAGAATGATAGATTAATATTAGATTTTGTTAAGTGAATTTTATTCTTTTTTGTGTTCGATTTTACACGCAATGTTCGTTAAGAGCAGTATCAATCTACTGCTGCTTTCATGAGCTCCATTCGAAGGAGTTCTGGCGACGTTAGCTTCATAAGTACCTGCCAAAAATAAGGAACCGAGAAATACACGCGGAAGTGTTTCGGTATCCGTTATACGTTTGTAGTGACTAGTATTACTGACTGTTATTAAGAGATCCTTTAAAAGATATTTATTCAAATTCGTTTTCTTTCTACACATTTCACAAACGTTCACGTGCGTTGTTAGTTTATTTTGTTTTTATTTATGTACTGCTTCGGCTTACGATTAGAAAAATCTGTTATTCACTATTTGACCGAGTGTTTTTTTTGTAATAATAATTTCACTGGGAATCAAACTACTAAATGTTATAGGTTAGGTTTTGATTAAGATGTGCAATTTTAGAGCTATTAACGGTTAGCTAAATTTATCTGAGGTGCAATTTATGGTTCTTTTTATATAATTAAGCCACTGTGTATTTAAAGGAGAGTAAAAGACAGGAGTTTGAAAATAACGTTTTCCTGTATTTAGTAAGTTAGTAGCTAAAATGCCTGAAGTTGCTCATTGTTTCCAACATTCGCATGCTTGAGAGCCGTGTACAGTACTGACTCGCAGGCGAACGAAGCGAAGTTTTCTCCTCCTCCTATCTTTTGTTACTAACGATAACAGGTTAACGACACAATTTGCATTCTAGATTAGATTCCTTCCATAATTCATTGTAATTTATGGTTTTATGCAAATGAATTGAATAAAGAACTGTTTTTAATTATCAAACCGAAAACTTACCTTATTTCCGAAACTGTGAAATAAAAAACAAAGCGTGTATTTTAGAAAATCACTTTCAAACAGACTTTATTTGCCTAGCTTCTCGTCTCCATTCTGCACCTTAAACCTTAGGCTTCTTTGGTAGTGACCCAAACGCTGAAATTACGGTCCCTTTCGTGCCGGTAGCCGTCGTCGTAAGTGTTTGCTGTATTATGCCTGCAGGTTTCAGTGCGTTTGCTATCGCGACGACGGCCGCTGGCCCGAGCATGCCAGGTGCCGCCCCTAGTACACCCGGCTGATCCCATTTCGATTTGCGTTTCTTTGACTCATCCGGATCAACCCGCTTCACACCAGTTTGAATTTCCGTTTTCGTTGCCTCCTTACGTGCTTTCTCCACTTTCTCCATTTCGATTTTCTGCGCCTTCGCCAGCTCTTCGTAGTACGACTCCTTGCCCCATTGGAATGGGTCGAATATTTCGGGCTGATAGTTTGTGCCAAGCTCGTTGATGTCACAGAAGTGGATTAGCTTCTCGTAGATGCTTGGATTGCGGAATTCCTTACGCTCCTGGATAATGCGGTTCGTGTCCATGTTGGAGTTTTTCATGCGCTCGTACAGTGCGGCTATTTTGTCCTGTAGCTCCTGCGAACACTTGCCTTTCGGTTCTGGCGGCAGACTGAACCCATACAGCTTCGCTCGGTCCACCTTCTCCGGCGAGGGGCTCCTATCCTGAGCCGGTTCCGCTTCCGATTCGACCACAGCTTCAGGTTCGCTACGGGCTGGAGAGTTGTTTTCATCGTCCGAAACAATCGTGTCATCGATATAACTAACCAAGCGTAGGGCTTTTTTGCGTGGTGGGCCTGGTGTTCCGTTGTCGCTCGCACCGCTCGGTTCGGCGGATTTAAACGCGAGGCTGGCGGCGTTGCTCTGCGTAACAGGAGTTCCAGAACTTTCGGACATATCACGCAGTGGAGATGGCTGCCGTGAGCGGATCTATATCCGAGAAATTTTTAATAAATGGGTCAAAATGTTAAGCGATTCCGTTGTTGACTAAACGAACCTGTGAAATGGAGCTGCCACCGTCCGACTGTGGAGAATCATCATCCGAATGATGTCCTCCTTCATTTTCAGAGTCTGTATAGGTGGCGGTAAGCGAGGCAAGGGCAGAATTTTTAGAACTCATATTGGAACACACCAAATTAAAGCTTTTTCACGTAATTACGATTAGAAATCGCGGAATGTTTCGATCGCAAGCACTTTTTGTTTTGTTTATATATTTTGACAACCAGTCACAGCCCTACAGACAATTGACAGTTAGTTCGATTTCGAAGAGTATGTCGCCATAGGGTGAATCGGGGTGAAGTACAAAAAATATGCGAGTTTGTCCAAAAAACCCGTAGAAAAAAAAGAATGGGTTTGTGTATTAAATAGGCGGAAGAAAGGATCAGCACACATATATAACACACGCATGTGTTCGTAACATAGGGTCGAAGAAGTCGAAGAAAATTATGTCGACTTTTGCATGTCATGGTTGTTGCCCTAGCTAAATGCATCGGACGATCATTTAATAAACCCTGTCACTATGCATTTCAAAATGTTTTCCACCGATTCCTTTAGATTATTTCTAAAGGAGGACACGTAACAGTTATAAGCATCAAATGAACATAAAGAAATCAACTAAATCAGTTTTCGAATACGAAGTCTGGTTTGCAACCACCTATGTTTTTATTAAATCAAGACTTCCTTTCAAAGTCTCTTCTTAGAGTTGGTTATCTTCCGGATGATACAACTCACTTATCAATCTGTAAATATACGACGGAGCGTTTGTGCCACTGGAAAAGATAAATACAATAGAAAATTTTAAAACATCGGTTGCTGGATACGTCCATTAAATAATACATACTTATTAGTGATGAAAAGCGTTACTAGCTCTGGAGGTACATAGTCAAACAGTGGATTGTATGCCTTCGTAAAGCGCGCAGCCGAACTCTTTGCCGGCAGAACCGCTTCCGTATTGCCAAGGATATTAAAATCGCCCTGCTCGTAATTACACAAATGCACCGGTGTCAGCTTGTACGTCGGTGCCAGAACAATCACCGGCACAGAGAAGTGCTTTGCCGATAGGGCTAAACTGTACGTTCCACAAACTGCCTGCAATCCACCGTTTGCCAAGACTGAGTGCGTTCCTATAATGATTTTGTTGATGCGCGACATTATTGCAAAGATAGCAGCATCAGAAATTAGCGTCGTTTGAATTTTTGCACGAGCAAGATTGGCCGCCAGTTGCTGACCACGGCAATCCGGTGCACATTCCACTACGACCACTTCGATCGGGCGTGTTTCGGCTGCTTTGCGGAGGAACTTTTCGACGGCGCGAGAATATCCGATGGTCATGATTAGTTCCGCCGAATGGATATGTTCCGCTGCCTGGGCCGATATACTATCTCCGGTAGTTTCAAGCTCGGTTTCGATTTCCGACAGGTGATCCATCAATGCATCCTTTAATCCGGGCATCGGTTTCGAATAATTGTCTCGCTCAGGATCAGCTCCTTGCGTGACAAGTTTATGAAGCGACGGGATGCTCTGACCATCATCGAACTGCACCACACGCGACGAGTCATACTCTTCGCGCACTATTTTCATCACCCGTCGGGTGGTGTTTGCGACAACGATATCGTGTGGTAGTGCTTCAGCTAGGAACCGACCTTGGCTGCGGATCAGTGTCAGCAGTGCTTCCGCTGTTTTCCATGATTCCTTTGCCACGAGATCTTTCATCAACTGAAGAGTTTTGGTAGCAAGATTAAGCGATCCCGAGATTTTGCTACAAATCGAACGATGCACAATTATTGAAAGCCCCTGTATACAGAAGCAACAATCTTACCGTAGGCGGACATCCTGAATGAATTTTGCATTTTCCTGTACAGCGATCGCAGAAGAATCCACTTTTAATTCCTTCATTTTGCAGATGATATTCTCTATTTATTTTCTTTTTGCGAAAGCCACGAAAGTGAACTATAGGACCCTACACACACTGTGAATGTCATGTTGGTTTGACTTTTCAAATGTCATAACAACATTGTGTGTACCAAACTTCAGCACTCTAAATCTCGAAATTCATAACAAAACACAGAAAACGCCAAGAAAACAATAATCGTTTTTCGGGGGTATCCGTGAGTTTTATAATCGTCCGAAGAGCATTAGAAAAGATTAGTCAAGTGTATCAACCGAGCAAACTCCCAGAGTATCCCCGAAACGCCAATCGGAAAGGACCACCCCATACAGTATCCGTACAATGTCCGCCTCAGCTCCGACATCGTTGATTGCGACGAATAATGGTGACGAATCTTTCGATTTTCTGTTCAAAATTGTACTTATTGGAGATTGTGGTACTGGAAAAACCTGCATCGTGCAAAGATTTAAGTCCGGAAACTTTATCGAAAGCCACGGTAACACAATCGGTGTTGATTTCTCGATGAAAGCTGTGTCGGTAGATGGGAAAAAAGTTAAGGTAAGATAAGAAAATCATCTTCCAGTGGAAGAAACCAAATGACAAGGGAACATTTTTAATGTGATTTGTTTTTATCATTTTAGTTGCAAATATGGGATACAGCAGGACAGGAGCGTTTTCGCACCATCACGCAAAGCTATTATCGGTCTGCTAACGGTGTTATAATTGGTAAGCAACAAATACAATGTTGTCAAAACAAGTAGTCATGATTAATCTTTTGTTTTACAGTGTACGACATCACGAAACGGTCGTCTT
Source organism: Anopheles punctulatus (assembly GCA_000956255.1). Lineage (NCBI taxonomy): Eukaryota > Metazoa > Arthropoda > Insecta > Diptera > Culicidae > Anopheles > Anopheles punctulatus. The sequence continues at coordinate 13,773 of JXXA01011351.1, read as the reverse complement.
TTCTCAGCCTGCAGAGATGGATCGACGAGGTGCGTAGATACACCGCCTCGAACGTGATGATATTCGTAATAGGAAACAAATCCGACCTCGACTCGATACGAGAGGTAGAATTCTCCGAGGCTCAGAACCTGTGCCAGTACATCCCGGAGGTAATGTTCGTGATGGAAACATCGGCGAAAGACAATCGGTGTGTCGAGGATGCCTTCATGACGCTAGCAACCGAACTAAAGGTTAGATCGTAGTGACCTTTTTTAGAATTAACACAATGGTTTCTAGCGATCATATCAACGCAACTTCTCTCTTATACCCTATTCACAGCGACGGCACGATGGTGTTAATGCAACCGAAGATGAGGAAGGTATCACACTGGGTCAGGGCAAAACCTTATCAACAAACACGTGCAACTCAGTGTGCAGTTTAACGTGAACAAGCGTTGCGTTGTCGAAGGAAGCTACCTGATACCTGGCAAGCGAGCCTAACGATCATTGCGAAAAACATAGAACAAAAAAATCGTCCCTCATTATCGGTTGAAGTATGCCACAGAATGCCATTTGTCGTGAAGCAATCCAGCGGTAGGAAGTTCAGTGTTATTAGTTTGTAAGGCACACGCTAAATCGGTGCTCGATTTTTAATGTCTCTCACGCAGTCCCAAGGCATTCAATGCCCTGAGCAAAAATGTTTCCTACTGTACATAATTGGCATGGTACATGTGTTAACTAATTTATAGTTACTGTACATTTCAGGATTGCAGCCCGTCGTGCATCCTAAACGTTAAAACGTTGTCGAAATAAGTATATTTTTCATGTCAAATTCTCTCGAACACGAGTAAAATACTTAGAATAGAATTCGGTTTGCATATTTTGTATGAACTATTTATTTATTAGAGGAACTACTGAAACTATATTTTAATACGGTGCAGTTGTGTAAATAAGATTCTATTTTAACGCCCTACTCATCCCAACCAAAACATTTGAAATAAAAACGTTTCCACTGCACGTTGCGTAGTATTTAACTATACCATTTTACTCTGATATCTAGAAGATAACCTGAACGGCGTGATTCTTGTAATCGCTGATAACGATCTCCCAGTCCTTGCTGACGCAAATTCCCGATATCCAGTTAAACTTCCCAGCCGAGTCACCCCGTGATCCCAGTGCCGTAACAAACTGCCCATTTGGACGATAGACGAGAATTTTTGCATTCCCACCGTCCCCTACCAGGATAAACCCTGCCGGATCCACTCCAATCACTTCCGGATACTGGAACTGTCCGTTAATAGTGCCGGTTTGACCGAACTCCTGCAACTGCTCACCGTTCCTGTTGAACAGCTTCACTCTGCGATTGCCGGCATCGAGCACTAGCACGCACGAGTCCTTCTGGATTGTGATGTCGGTGGGATTCTTCAGGTCGATCATGCGGGATGTTATTTTCGATTGTGACGCCTTAATCAGCTGATCCTTGGTAAGACGTCCGAATTGGGAATACGCTTTGCCATCGGTGGTGCTGATGCACTGTGTCAAAAGTAGAACAGGTTATCGATGTATTGCACATTGAAGAATGCACGCCACACTCACCTGTACCCTGTCATTTCCGGTATCGCAGACGAATATGCAATCGCTTGAACAGTAAGCAATACCTTCAGGAGACCTGGAAACGTTTATAATGCATTATTCCTACTCGAAGCTATATGTGGTGTAATCGTCTAACCTTAATTGACCCGCTTGATCACCCTTGGAGCACAGCTTCCGAAGCAGCTGACCATCCTGCGAAAACACAAATATGCAGTGGTTCCACTTGTCCGAAACAAACAATTCCTTCCTTTCCGAATCAAACGTGATTCCTTGCGGGTAGCTAAGCTCCTCGTGCGATATCTTATGTAGTATCTGTCCATTAGATCTGGAAGAAAATGACCGTGCGCATGTAACAGATTTACTTGCTACTCATGTGTTCTGAACGCGTACTTATCAATTCCAAAAATGATTCGGCATTCAGATCCTGCGACGTATAGAAGAGGCTTGTCTAGTCCATCGTGGTTCCATGGTGCAAAGCCTACTCCTGTTGGTCGTTGGCAGTGATTCCAGATCAGTCTGGGTTTATAGGTATGGCTCCTGGAATTAAAGAACATATTTTACGATGGTCCACATCATTCGTATAAGTTCTCAGCAATTCAGCATTCTCAGCAAGAGTACATACTTGTAAAACTGTGTTACGGACGTTTCAGACGAATTCGGTTTGAGCTGATGCTTGGCCAACGGTTTAGAGCTGGCACTCCGCTTAACAGTTGCCGGCCCTTGATTTTCGAAAACGGTTTCCACTTTCATTTTCTCCTAATTAGTTAGAAATTCGATCACAGTTCGTCACGATTCGAAAAAACAAAAACAAAAATTATATCTACCCGATTAAATAGGACCCGTTCTCGACCCCACAACGAAACTTCCTCCAGAATGACGGACATGTCCTTGTGCAGCTTCAGATAAAGCTGTACCGGATCCAACGAACCAACGATCGGACGTCCGATCGATGCGAGCAGTTGGTTAATTTTCTCCCTCACCATCTCGTGCGAGTAAACTGCCTCGTTTAGTATTCCTTGCGAAGAGTCTTCCAGTGCGTTTCGGTGGCGGTGGTCATCGTATGCGTTTGTTTGGTTAGCGAAACAGAAACGACCGGACATGACCATCGGGCACGTAAACCGAGAATTGAAACGAAAAATACGATACTAATAAGCGGTGGCAGACTAGAACGTGCCGCGCATGCCGATTTGCACGCGAGCTTTGCTAAACTACAGCGATCGAATTCCGGTAGCGGTGCAAAAAAAAAAAAAATGGTGCGTGCCAGACGGGAGTCACACACAAGAATTGGCAAAGAAAGTGCAATCCATTTCACCTAATAGCTCCGTTTGTTGCCGCTGCAGGGTGAGCATTTTGTCGCGAAAACAGCCCGTTATCTCGTCGTTGATCTCGGAAAAGCGACTCTGAAAGTAGGCAAAACGTAATGAGAGTGCAGGCCGACGGCTGGACGTGTTTTGTAAAGTAGCATATTTGGTTCAATTGGCGTTATTGTTCACATGTACCAAATACGCGGTTTGCTAATTAATATCTAAGCCCATAAATCAGTTTAAGCATCTGAAATTTAAATTTCCTTCTTTGTTTACATACAAAATGGAACCCAATAAAACTAGAAAACATGGTTAGCGAAGCAGGTAAACGAATGCAAGAAATAATACGACTAAACTAAAGAAAAAAGAAATGTGAAAAAATGGAAATAAAATAGCTAAAAATAAGAAAGCTATGGAATGGAAAAGAAAACAGGAGCAAAAAACCCAAACAAATGTTGGGATTTTTGTGGAGATTTCGTTCGAGCAAACAGACAGGAGAAATTGGAACATCTTTCAATCATTGGAACATTGAAAAGAATTGTTGTGAACAAATTTAAAATTTTAAATAAATAAATCACAACGTGCGTCGAATATGGGAGAAGCTCGCGAAATTTCAATCAACTGCACGAACCTAACCCAATTTATCCAAACTTCCCGGCACTGTCACACATACCAGGCAGCCGAAATATTAACATTCTATCGCGTTCCATACGCCGCGAACAGCGGTCGAACAATTTCACCCGCCACCGGTACACAATCGATCGGAACTTTCGTTCGTTGGCTAAAAACAAAACCGAAGGATTTGGTTTGGCAACTTTTACTTATCGGGGCGGCTGGTGCACACGCAAGGAAGCAGTACTTTGCATGCGCAATGAGCCCGAAAGCAGGCGCGCCCGCATTCGTCGCCACGAGCACAAATTTCAAACTTCGACAGATTAACGGCCATTGCGATGCGTGGCACGTGCGGCCGCGCCGAGCACGTGGTGAGCTCCGTGAGTTCAAGCGGACGGATTCAGCTCCAAAATGTAAATCGCAGGCACAAAATTCACTCATTGACCGTTTTTTTTGTTTTGAAGGAAAGTTAATTTCTTACATAAAATAACCATTTTCCGGTGCACAAATCCAACCGATCGCTTTCTTCCGCGTCCGCCAAGCGGTATCGCAGCGGTCATTGCAGATTTAAGATACGTCGTACGGCGGCGAGCGAAGCCGTTTGTGATACGCTTGTGATCGAGTGATAAGACAATTTTTGTCATCTATCCTCCCACCGCCTCCCCTGAAGGTGACCTTATTTTCACTCTCGATCACACGTCGGACGGAGGGATGGCGTGTGCGCTTTTGAGGCCACCATATTTGCCTTATTCGCGACCGATTTGTCCTCCTTCCGGCACGGCAAAGCAACCGCCTGTCCGTGCCGCCTTTTGATCGATTCCCACTCGGACTCGGGGTGGTTTAATTTTTGGTCTCGGCCGACCAAGGGCGTGTCCAAGCCCGCAGGGATTGGCGGCAACAGAGCGCAACGCGTGTGCGCTCCCGGCTGGGCTCGGGTTAATTTGCTTACCTTATATTCGATCATTTTATGATCCAATTTTTCGATGGCCGACTTTAGCTGTCCCTCCAGCTGGCTAACCTGCCGACCGAGCTCATCCACGTGTGCGAGCCAACAGATTGCGCACAGCAACTGCAAACGAAAATGAAATCGGTGCGATTATTTTCGCGATCGGTTGTCGGGTCCTCCTAACGTGGCACGTTGCGTTTCTGCCATTCTTGTTTTATTTTTTTAAAATTTTTGTTAATCAGCACGCGAGAACTTGTTCCGTTCGCGCCTGAAGAGCGCCCAATTTTTAAATCCAATTTTGGAATGAGATTGAATTCCCTCCGGGTGGAAGCCAGCTAATGATGCAGTTGGCACGAAATGAAAGGTGTGCTAATTTTAGGTTGAACCCTGCTTTTGTTGTTAATTGCAAACGCTTGAAACGCTGTGCGTCCGATTTCCTGGATAATGTGATTATATTGTAACCAGTTTAGAGGGTAAACAATAAAAAACATGCCGCGAGAAACTAAAAGTCTTAATTTGGTTTCGTTAGAACAAAACATGAAGAGTATTCAAAAATGAATCATCCAAGATAAGAAATTATTAAAAATATGAAGTGACTAACAAAAGTCTAAAGAACTAAAACATTAAGTAAATGAATTGTAAACTACTTATCAATCATGCTAAGAGAGTAGCCTTCAGTATTATGAAATATAAATACATAAAAGTGTAATAACTTACCGAAATGCAGTGATCGCACTTGTGCAGTGGAATCTCCGACACCGTTTGACACTTAGAACACTGTTGCGTTGGAGAATGATTCTGAAAGGATAGCGACAAAAAAGCAAAATGAAAACAAACATCACAGGTGAAAATAGCTATCGGTTCACACAAAAAAAAACAACAACAACAACAATGTAGCACACAGTGTTTGACCACCACGGAACAATCCGATAAGTGACCAATTAATAGTGTGACCAGTACAGTGTCGCTGATAAGCACGGAAGGAACCCATTACATTCTCCAACTGATAGCTTCCCACGGGTGAGCGAATGAGCGACGACCGTATGGAGGTATTATGGGATGGTGTCTGGTGCATCATCTGGAGCATGTTGTCGATGTGTAAGTTCGAGGGAAGGCCTGCTAGATCCGGATCCTTCAGAAGCTGCTTGGTGCCGCAGGTAATACATCCGATGTAAGCTGTACGGGAGGGAAGCGGTGTGTTTTTGAATGTGCACTAGGGTGGTAGATAACAGAATTCAAATAAAACTCACTTTTGTCGGTTTGCTTCTGGAGACACTCCTCCAAACAGTCCAGACAGAACGTATGCTGACAGTTGAGCATCTTCGGCACGGTCAAACGTTGGTCACACAAACCGCAGATTAGGAGTTGTTCGATGGTTTTGGACATGTGCTCCCTGGAGAGGTGAGTGGCCGTGTAGAATAACAATATGTGAAGGGGGTGACACAAGCTTACCGTTTATTGCCAGCGTCACAGGAGTCCCGAAAGGACGATCCATCTGGTTGCTTATGCCGGAACGGAACCGCCATCGGGGGACTTTTCGGTATGTCATCATAGGAGATGAGGCGGCTACTACGTGTTCCACGGTTCATTGCTGCATTGAATTCTACACCGCTCGACTTCAACACTCAAGTGGTACTGAACGTCCCGGACCAGGAACTACCAACGGAGCAGGCTATCGATTGGCAATCTCTGAAATTGGAATCTTATCACACCGGGGAAAAGACACTTGTTTGCTCCGAGAATGTCTTTCCCAGTGGCGATCGTTTCTGGAAGATATCGATAAGCTTGTCGGGCATTGATTGTTATTGAAGTTTGCGTTGCCATTCTTCCTGAACTGACTCATAGGAACGGAACTGGGTAAGTTTGTTTGAAACTAGTCCCAAAAGTCCGCTGCGTTAACTTATCATCCAACCCACAAACTGAAGCCATCCCAACGTCATTCGCGCATGTTTACGGAAGGATTCTTGAATTATACGCCAGCCCTCCGTCCCTTGCCGTCGCATTTCCCCGAGCCACCATGTCAGTGGCGTTCGCATCTCCGCATGGTGACAACAGGGAGGAAGAGCGTGCCGACGAGAGAGTGATATGCAGCTACATCAATCCCCAACCGGTCCAAGGGGACTCCCTCCGCCGCTCGTCGCTGCTCCTCAAACCATCCCATAGCCATATTTTTGCCATTTCTCCCGATACCGATTCGCATCGACTTGCAAACGGTGGCGACGACCACGACGACGACGACGACGAGGACGGCCAGCGACTTAAACTCTTTTTTCCCGCTGCGAAGCGCTTTAGTCGAGTTCGGAGCGCATAGCGAAGCGGTACACACACAAGCCGCGATTACTTACGGCACAGTTTGTGGTTAGGTGTCTTCCGATTCCGTTTCGTGTTTTTCGTTCCCCGGGGGTTTATTAGTGCGCCAGCTACCGTTGCTGCTTTGCGCTCGATTGATTCGATTCGATCATCTCGGAGAAGTGCTTAAAGTGAATCCGGCTTGAAATGGGGTCCAATTTGGGCGATTAGGCTCTGGTGTGTAATTGAATGTTTGGAGGCGGTGGCGGCGATAATTGTGGTGACCCCGGGAGTGCGACCCGATTCAACTACAGGAGCGTATTAGTATAGCGCCACCTTGCCGATATCACTGACGCGGATGGGATGAGTGTGAATTTCTGGAGGAAACGTCAGTTCCACCAGCGGTGACCTAGTTTCAACGAAGACTGTGCGCTCGTGATACTGCGTGTGCGAAGTTGTCCCTATCCGGTGCAGGGAGTATTCAACGTGAAAAAGCATCCAATCGCGTCCTCTGGGAGAGAAGAAAAAAAGTGTAAGTGAACATCTTCCTACGACGATCACATTCTTATCGCTTTAATAGGAGACCACCTCTGGTAGGCTTTCGGTGCTATCTCGTACCTCCTGGACCGTGTTTGGATGATCCGAGACACAGGTATCGCCGGAGCAAAGCATAAATTCACATATCCGGCCCATGGGCCGATGGATTTTCCATCTCCAAACACTTGCGACATTCTCTGAGCCAGTTCCACATGGACACGGGCTAGTTTTCCGACGTCCGCCAACTTCCCGATCATACCAGTCGGCTGACGGAGTCGTGCCATCTCCTATTAGAGAGAAAAAATTAAAAGCAGAACATCGCGCTCCTGCTGCAACTCGTACGTGGACGGTTTTTCCTCTTCCCTTTGCCGCTACCTTCCCACCCCAGGCTAGAGAATCTGGTCGTACCGATTAGCCTCGGAACTGGCGCAATGAGAGTGAAACCGTGGCCTGCCCGCCATTAGTGGAGTGTCGCTTTCGTTCGCAGCTTGATTGTGATCGCGGTGAAAATGGCGCTGCTGACTGCCACCTGCTACGCTATGTCTGGACAGAATCGTACCGCATATGCGTTAGGTCATATTGTAATGGATCCGGTGCAACATTGTGTAGTTTGTGATTGGTCATTGCATGGGTTGTTATATTTTTCCGTTTTGTTGGAGTCGTTTAAGATGTCATTTTTTTATAGTTTTGCTGAGCAATTACTATTTTTTAAAAGTTGTTTTGCTTAGTTATGTTTTGCCTAAATGGTATGTTTTTTCTTAAACTTTTCTTGTAAAAAGGTTATACGAACAATAAGTGATCGAAACGGAATCATTTAACTTCAACATAATATAATAAAAGTATAAGTAAATATAAAAGAGAATATAAAAAATGAGAAAATGTTAATTTGAAAAATGTAACGGATAAATCAAGTCTACAGCTTTTCAGTTTGATACAAAGATCATCTAAAAGCAAGAAAAAAATGTATGAAGTAAAGCGTTAAAAAACGATAAACCTCAGAAGGAATCAGTAAAGAAAACTGTTAAACATGAAACAAATTCAGTTATGATTTTTAGCTATATACATTTTTTTAAAGAACTATAAAATATTAAAAACCTAAGTTCAAAAAATATTGAATAGCAGTTTTTTAACATAAACAAATCCAGCAATATTGAAATATCTGGCTTCGGAATTTTCTTCGTGTACGGGGGGAAAATTAAGGTGTTTTATTTCGGATTGCAATAAATCCAGCCTTAACAAGACGGCATCCACCAGCTTGCTGGACTTGTGCTCTTTACTTCTCTCTCTCTCTCTCTCTTCTCTCTCTCTCTCTATCTCTCTCTGCCTCTCAATCATCGCAAACCGACGCACGTGGCCCCAAGTGCAAGTGCAATGAGGCTGGTGGAATGAAGCAACATAAAAAAAACTACCCACGATCGAACGGCTGGAAAAACTCGTTTCCGCCCCAATCCGAACAAGCGCACGCAACGTGCCGCGCCATCATGGTCTATCTGCCGGTGTAAACTGCCCACACCGCTCACCACCCTTCCTGCTTCCGGCCGAGGGTCTGAGCCCGAGCGAGGCTCGTTAGTCACTTTCCTTTGCGGCGTGTTTTGGTTCGCCACGAAAGGCACGGCCGGGTGTGGAAGAAACCTTGACCCAACTTTGATCGTCCAGTTGATCCAGTGACTCCCGGGCGGTGGTTTGATGCTGTGTTGCACATTAAAAAAAAACTCATCTTTCGCATGGGTTTGGCTGTCGCCGCTGCACCAAAACGTCACTCCCGCCGGAGGTTGCGGAGGTTAGAGACGAATGCGTGAAAGTGGATGCCGGGATGTGCCGAGAGTGTGTCGAATTGCATTAGGAAATTATGCGTGTGCCCGATCCGTAGGTCATTGGGCTCAATTTTCGTGCCGATGTTTGTCTCATTAGCGTGCGAATGGCGGATGGCCATAACGCACCAACTTTGACGTAGCGCGTTGCCTGACTGCCATTAGGTGTAATCAATAAAATGTGCAGTTTCGCATAATGGAGGTGTAGTTGGCGGTATTTATTTACGGTGATTGGATGGGAAGTGAAAATTGTCTAGCACACTTTGGATGACCAGACAATATCTAAGGATAAATAAGGGAAGAAAAGGAAGGATGCGGTAGATAAAAGGAAGCCTAAATTGTTTAAAAAAATAATAATCCTTACCGATGTCCTCTTTGAAATCATAGCCATAAAATCGATTTCTAATGGCAATAGCAGAACGAAAGGATTGCCTTTAGTTGACACTGGACTAAGAAGTAGGCAGCCAATCTTCACAAACCTGTGCAGTAAAAATCGTTTTTTTTGTATGAATTTACAACACGCGAGGTAAGAAAGAAAAAAAAATGTAAAAGCCGTACAAGTCATTACAAATTCTTTCGAAGCACTGCGGACGAAAACAAACTTGCCTTCTCATTGAAGGAATTCCCGTCGGTCAAGTGCCATGCACCACACAAGAGGTGACACAAAAACGAAACGAAGCGAAATCAACGGCAACAAAAAAATCCCCCAAACTACAGTCCATTCTTCGCCAGATGGTTGTGGCCGTTTGCGCAAAAAAAAAAAACACATACACACATGATTCGTTCCGTGCACAAAACTGCATCAACATCATTGCACGCGTATCGCGCGGTTTGCGCGTGCACACTTCGTACGATTTATCGTCTCATTTCATGCTCAATCGGATTAAATTGGAATCGTTACCCCGGCGGGACACAATGGGACACGGGTAGGTTTCTCTTTTTTTTTGTTTTTGTAAAGCCCATCGGTAAGATGAACGAAAGATGAGACCTGTTCCCTACATGGGAAGCGGGAGATTTCCCCAGCTTCCCCCTCGCGCGATGAGAAATGTGGGATGTACCGTGCATTCCTTGCCTCCCAAAATGATCCTTAATTCATGTGCACAGAACACAACTTACCGCACCGGGGGATAGTAAAACACAGCGAGGTGAAATCGTAAAGTCCGGTTCGGGTGCACTTTTCGGTGCAATAAATATGCACCGGGCTGTAAAAATTATTAACTTCCTGTCAGCATAATTGCTTTACGGTGCGAAGAGAAAACAACAACGGCCATCGGTCCATCATTCCCGACCAAGTTCAAGGTCGAGGGAGTGTTTTGAGCTGCGGAAGAAGCAGCCGCGCCAGTGAAGCGATCGATCGAATAGTGCGAGTCAGTTGCCCAGCCTGATCTTTGAACTGGCTTCCTTCGGGAGGTGAAATTTTCGTACCGTAACTAAGGAGGTCATCCAAGGAGTTATTGGCCGGCCGCGTGATGCTCGACGTGCGTCATAGTGGCCGTTCGTCCTAAATTTCGAATTTCTCCTGTCGTGTGAGGTAGAGGCCCACAATGCACGAAAGTGTGTCACGCTGCAGGATGTTGTAAGGGCAAATGAAAGATTATTCTTTCGCGGTTTGAGCAGAGTGGCCGCAGGATTTGTGGGAGGGCGAGGAATCGCCGAAAAAACCGAAAAGGGTCGGGGAATGAAGAAAGTGACTCGGTAAACTGACCCGGAAATCGAAAGTGCCAACGGTTATCATAGACCGTTTGCGCGGTACAGAGACATTGAAAACCCTAGCGTCTACAGTTGAAAGATGAAAGTGGTTCCAGTAGTCCTGGGGATGGTATTGGGTACATTTTTTCCTCCCCCCCCTTCAGCTCGTGGCATATGCCTTCCCATATCGACCACGCGTGGAGAAAGAAACTTTCGTCTTCACTTCACGTCCGTCCCGGAAACGAGCAAGAACAAGCCAGCGCACGCTGGTATCGGACGTCTTCCTCCCACGGGCATGCGCTAGCCGTAGCCCTTAGCGCTGGGAATGTAGGTTCTGGCCAACTGCGGCCAAGTCGTGATTGGAAAACTGGTTTTTCCGGACATGGTTACCTACTCCAAGCGCGATCCGCGAAACCGGACCTGTTCTACGCCGCCAAAACCCTAGCGGATGAAGATGCTGCTGCATGGGACGTGCTTTCGTCGTTTCACGTCGTCGAAGCTGCCGAATGGTTGTTGGTTATTGAGTCTCGTTAGCATGGAAAAGGTAGGTGCCAACACGGTAGCCAACATCTGGGAGGACCCGACACGACATCGGCATCGGCTGCCAATTGCCGCTATGATCTACGAGCAGCGAGGCGGGTTCGAAGGCGGACAGCTTAACATTGGCGGGTAGTTAGGTTCATAATTTACGATTTGTTACGTGGAAAAGTGAGCACAGGCACGCGTTCTGATGTAAGAGTAGAGATGGTGCAGGGATTGGGTTAGGGACTGGTTTTTTGAACTAGTTGTTCCTATTAAATGTCTCAACCGGTGCCGTAATCGACGTACGTTTGTTTTCTTTCTTCCCAGCTTACGCCCACAAGCCGCAAGCCTTCCGAGATGGAGCTTCGGTGGACTGCGAATCAGTATCTCACCCTGCTGCTGGCGTTACTCATCACGCTCCGTGCGATCGGGGCGTCCACCGCGAAAGAACAGCAACAGCATCGGGACCTGGAAAACTGGGACTCCACTGGCGGGGTAGAAAGCGGCACGCATCCCGAACCCGGCCACTTTCGATTGGCAGACGAGCTAATTGCGGCGCGTGAGGCAACGGGCACGCACACCGGCAGCGGCCCCAAACGGCCGGTGGGCAAGGAAAGCAAAAAGTACCGGAAAAAGTACGTGTCGGACGACGATTATCGAAAATCGATGCCACACACCGCACCGCCGGCCGGTGATGGCGACCACGCCGAGCAGCAGGCGAGTGGAACGGCCAAAGCCAGCGAACCGCACAGCAGAAAGAAGCGCCTGATCTGGGTTACGGACGATGGGAGGCTGGCGTTGCCGCCCGGTACGTCACTGACGATCGCGCCGACCATTGCGCTACCGTTCGTGCGCTACCCACCGACCGGCTTTCTGTCCAACATCTCCATCAGTTTGCCCATAACGAGTGAGTGAGTGGTGGCGGCGGTGGTACCTCCAGCACCGGTGGGTATTTACTTTGTACTCCGTTTCCCTTTCAGTTGACTTCGATAAGCTCGGACTGACGGATAACCAGAATCCGCTGGGCGTGTTGCCGCCCCTGTTTGCGCGATCGATGGGACAGGCGGCGGGCTCGGTGCTGGCGGACTACGTCTCCGACTATATGCGCCTGCAGCGACGCAAACGGAGCGTACCGAGTGCGTCGAACGATCACTTCAAGATCACCACGAACCGCTTGGATGACGATGAAGGGGAAAAGGTGATGCCTCAGCTGCCGGCAGAACACAAACACGCGTTCCACGGTGGAGAAAGGTACGAAAGAACAGTCGTAAGAAGCGCGGTTTGTCAAAGAATTTGTTTGTACAATTCTACTCCTTACGTTTCTCAGAGCCCTGCTGTACGTTGTGGTCGAAGATTTCATCGCAAACTTCGGGCTGGATGGAAGAGCGTGCATGCTTCGTGCCATATGTGAGGTTCACTCGAAGTCGATCGAAAAGTTTGGCCTGATCGGGGAGATGCTGAAGCTTTTCTTCACGTAAGTTGCGTATGCCTCTAGCCACGTTAAGTTAAGGTTTTATGTTGTCATTCTGCTTCCTCACCATTGTAGCGCTTCGTTGTCGCCATATTCCGAGCATTTAGAGGAGTACGTCACGGCGGAAAAGATTGGCCGGGGTCAAGACGGTCCCGGGGAGTGCTTTCCCTACTACAAAGACTGTCCGCGAAGTTTGTTCCGCTCATCGAACAACTTCCAGCATATGTATCGGCAGCCGGACCACCGTAGCGACGTAAACGACGAGGAGCTCCTCCGGGACAACGAGATCCCGAATGACTCGCAGGAAGCCGAGTATCTGGTGCGGGAACCACGTGCCAGTAACACCAAAGAAAACACCATCGTCCAGCTGGAGCAACACGAGCTAGCGGAGATGGCGATGTAACGCGGTGTGGACCGAAGCGAATTGTACTATCTCGGGGGTTTTGTAGTTTCCGGCGTTGCGATGGCATGAAGACATGAAGCAACGATGAGTATTAAGTAGGGGCCGTACGGAGAATGCGCAGCTATTGTTGTAAATCTTAGCTAGATTGTCTAGGACACGTTGTTATTTATAAAAAGCGAAGTGAAAAATCCTTCGTCGGCCGCGTAGAATAGTTAATTTATTCCTATTTATTAGACCCAGTACTGATTCTGGCGCGAACGATAGATGTACGATCATTTGCGGGCTTGTGACCACAGAGTGGTAAAATGCGATACAGTGTAAAAGTGAATGTTCGTTTTTATTATTTGTTGCAGCTATTTGCAGCAACCGGTGCCCATAATTTTGAATTAGTCGCAAGAGATCGAGAATACAGGGAAAACAATAAAGTAAATTGATTCTTGTAAATATGAAAAATAGTGTATTTTTTTATTTTTTTATGTTTTGCCTTCGTAGTTCTGTAGCTTTAAATTTGACGGGTTTCAATGTTTTCCTGTAACTATTAAGAAATTTCAGCACATTTGTGTAGCTCTTTAAGGATAAAATGTGTGCGTTTGATTCACTGTGAAAGGGTTTGACAGC